>SNQJ01S0110714.1:45067-60227 GCA_010110895.2 Picea sitchensis
GGGTTTTATCCTTCTTATCCTGCTGTCTCCACTGTTTCCATTAATGACAACAACCATCACTGCATTCTATCCACTGAATTTGCCAACATCATACACCAAAGAGAACATTGTTGTTTAGACAACCAAAGTTTGGAATAAGTCAGACATCATGGAGTACGTCTACACAAGGAGCAACACCTGGATGATACAGTTCAGGCAACACTAGTCAAGTATCTACACCACGCGGAGGTAGAAGTTAAGCATTCAGAATGGAAGGACATGATCCTACCATCAGGTTACTAGAATTTAAAGGAGAAGTGTCGGAGGACCCGGAAAAACATTTGTTCATCTGTGAGAAGATTTGGGAACAAAAACAAATCACATACGAATATACTAAACTTGCACAGCTAGCGATTACACTAAGGGATCACGCACCGGATTTCTATATGAGTTTAGCTACAAACAATCCACCAGGGACAACCAGAACAATTGCAGACATCAAAAAATTGTTGATAAACGAGTTTCAAAAACAAGTTCAGAAGACCATTACATGAATAAGATGATTGAAATTAGACAGAAACCGAGAGAATTGTATGGGATATTGACCAGAGATTCAAGTGAATCAAGGGAAAGTTGAAATATATCATGATTGATATGCAACATCGACACTTGTTTGTCAACTCATTGCTCCCACACTTAAAATATCCACTGCGACAAAAAAAGTTTCAGACATAGGCAAAGGCTCTGCAGGAAGCCCTGTAGCTAAAAGAAAACCAATATCAACAGATATATCCAGCCATTGAAGAAATAAAGGAGGATTTGAAGAAATTGATGTTCCAACTCAACCAGAATAAAAGTAAGGACAAACGAGAAGTCATTTGGTGTACTACATGCAGGATGGAAGGACACCACAAGAATGATGTACAACATTCATGCAATATATGGCAGCAGGAATGCCAAATCCATTACCAACTAGAGGAATATGGTGTGAAATCTACAAGAAACTGGGTCACGATCCATATCACTTCTCAATGATGCAGAAATACCAGACAGTGCCAAAGAGTTCATATTGCAACTTTTGAAAATCAATGGGCCACAACGAAAAAGATTGTAGAACTATGGATTTGATGCAAGAAAGGACATCGGATGCATATAAAGTGCAAGAAGAAATGATGATTGGACAAGCCGCACCACAATTTAACCAAGTTCCAACCCCATACAAAACTACGCAACAATAGTATAATACTGCGCAACAACCATATAATATTGTGGAACCACTGTTGGCACAGGGGTAGACCCAGGGTTCAATGCTACACCAGTGCATCAACAAAACCCTAACTACTGACCCTTTCAACAACACCTATGAAGCAGATGAAGTCTCACCCGAGGTAGAGGCAGGGGTGGTTGCAAGACTCAGATATTTGGAACCTTAGTTGGGACAAAGATCCATGATTATAATACTTAACAGAGCACTCAACACTGACAGTTCAACAATATTAAACCACTATTCTACTGCACGGATAGAACGAAGCATCGCATCATTCACTCGGATATGATGTAATTAAGCACTTATCATAAAAAGGTAGGTTAGATCTAGCAGATCAAGCACTAAGCCCATTCATATAGATCAGATCTAACATTCTTACACATCATTAGCAAAAAGCATAAGAAAATTTATCTATCTCTATCAAAGAACTTAGCAATACAAGAAATAAATGCATCAAGACAGAGCACAAAGCAGAACAACATAGTGTTTACATGGTTCACCCCCAACCTGGTGCTACGTCCACCAACTCTTCTTCTTTATTGTCTTCAGTCAATCGGTTACAAGCACATAGCCATCAAAACCCTACTCCGCCTAGGACAAGAGATCTGCGCAGCTCACTAGATCCTCCTTCCCTAAGTAGATCTAAGCACATAGTCTTCCACAACCTCTTACAATGACTTTCACTTAGCTCTGCAAGTCTCACACAGGAACAAAGTATTTACAATCCTTCAATCACATAGATCTAGCACTTAGCTCATCAACCTATCGATCTGATATTTCTTACAATGCCTAGCTATCTATTTATACATTACAAAATAGGCCTAAACATGGGTAAACCCATGGGACGACATCCCATTCCTGTTACATAATCCCAAATCCAAAAAAGGACCCAAAAAGGGGACAAGATCCCATGATTTGCGCTCCATCTTCGACAGGCTGTCGAAGTCCAAAAATAGGTAAAAATTGGTCATGATCCCTGAAAACTTGTTCAAGGGCCAACAGGTCCCCAACTCTCACTTGTGACTCATCTTGAGTCACTTTAGTCTGACCAATTCTGCTTTGAACACCTCGAGCTTGGCTCGATATTCTTCAACCTACTGCTATGCTACAACCTCCTTTTCAACAAATTCTTGGATGAGTGCGTCATTCACAGGTCTTTCTAGGCGTTGTTCTGCTGTAGTGGCAACCTTCTCTAGCTCTACTCCTTGGCCTTCTACCTCTGTAAACAACTGATAGGCCTTATCTTGCATAGGTTGGAGTTTCTGAGTTATCTCCATAAATATACTCTGGATAGTATGGATTTGTTGTTGTGCAGTGCGTTTCTCTTGGGAGTGCTTCATTCTTTCCACATTTGACAGGGATTTCAGCTGCACCTGTATCTTGTTGGTTTGATACTTCTCCTCTTGGAGTTGTGACTCCAGTGCTCTTAATTCTGGACTCTCAGTGAGTCATTCATATGTCAAGGCCCTATGATTAGTGAGCTTCTTACATTCCAGGGTAAGAGCCTTGAGCCTTTCAACTGCACTCCTGGCGGTTGCTTCCCTTTGGTATCTTACATCTTGAGGGGTCTCAGGTACTGTGCGTAGCTCCAAATCTACTATCCATTGTTGTAGCTATTGGATCACTTCTTCAAGTTTCACTACTTGATGAGGAATTCACTCTTCAGCCTTTACTTCGATGAGTGTCACAGAGTGAAGTGCTCTTTTGACCATTTCATTTACTTCGAGTTTCTCTGCGAGCAACTGTTCCTTTTCTTGCTCTAGATGGGATTTTTCTTCATCAAAATTCGCTTGGCGAGCAAGCTTTTCCCATTCTGCAGCACTGTGTTTCTCTTCAAGGACTCCCTGTACTTGTGTCAAATCCTGTGTGGCTTGCACTGTTTCTTCTTGCACTTGTCGAAGATGAGTTTCGATTGTGTCAGCTAGGCGGTGGAGTTGAGCTGGCTCATCTCCCAATTCTGATGTTCCCAATGGCACAGGCACAGTGGAGATTGCCTGACTGGACTGTAGGGCCTGCTGTACCCCTTGGAGCTCGACCTTAATGTTATTGTACATATCCTCCTTCTTAGCCTCTTACTTTTCTGCTATCTCCATCGAGGCATCGTTCAGGGCTGCTACGATGGAATCAAAATCGTGAGAAGTGAGTGTATTCTGCATCTTAGTCACGACGGGTTTCGATTTCTTTCAGAAAGAAGGCTTTAGGGGGGAAACCTTCCTTTTCTTTGAGGGGTCCTCCTCTTCTCTGGGCAGTGTTACCTTTCCTTTCTTCTATTCCACTTCCGTTCCATCTATCTCTTCGCCATCACCTCCTCGCTTTGGTGATATGGAAGACGTCTTCACTGAAGCATTGCTTAAATCATGTACTTCTTCGGTCTTCTTTGACTTTCTAGGTCCAGGTGTATCCTGTGCAGTTTCTGGGCTATCTAAGTTGGATATCTCTACAGGGTCTATTGGAATGAGGAGGTCTTCCAACCAGTCCTTTTTTATCTCCTCCAAGTCCTCCTCCGTTAGCTTATAGTATGACTACAACTGTTGCTTGTGTTCGTCGGCGCTCACTGTGATGTAAATAAAATGTTAGTCTACATTGAACTTCATCAAGGGCCTGAACTGGTGTAGAGTATTCAGGGTCATGCGAGGCTTGGACTGGATGGATGTCTTCAGCTGGTTGTAATAGGTATGAAAAACAACATTTGACTGCCACTGTTTGTTCATATCGTGCAAGTACAACAATGTACTGAACTTCACGGCCAAAGGTTCGAAAGGCTCGATGTCCGAGAAGGTCACACCTTTCGACATCTCCAAGGCAATAAAATAAATCAGGATCAATAACCAGCTGAAATGAAATTTGTACCGTTGATCCTGGGCTTCTCTACAGTTGAGTTCTAATTGGTTCACCGGGTACTTCGCCCAATTCATCGGAAGTCCTTTTGCGCACTTCCCTGCGAGGTCAACTACAAAACCAGTGAGTTAGGTGGGTCAGTTCTTTCTTACTACCTCCTTGTGATCAACTAAAAACCAAGGCGCATTGTGTTAGAACCCTATATAATAGGGGAATCAGTTTCTTGAATAATATCTATCTATTTCAGGCGTTATGCTTTTCCTCACGACGCATAAGTCAAGGCGACAGAAAGCGCTCGACACTGACCAAGCATAAGATGAGTCCCCGCGCGCGAGATTTTAAGCAAGTTTCAGTGTTTTTTTTAGAAAAAGGGTTGTGAATTGATTTGAAATGGCAAAGTTTAATTCTTGTGGGAAAATACAAATTTGGTTTGTTCGCCAAAATTTGGTCCTTTTTAGCAAAATTGGCCCCTCGGCCTTTATGCAGAGTTTTTGTCTCGTTTATCTAAAATATAAATTGTTGAAGAATTATTTTCCAAAAAGTTATATTGACCGAGGGCCAATCTCCAAGCACTCAACACCGAGAGTTAAACCATTTCACAAACCAACAACAAACACACAAGCCAGTGCCAGCACCAAACTCCAAAGATAGCCTCGGGCTCACTTCATCGGAATGCTTTGTACCTTTTGGCATATATCAATACTCAGTTGTGTTTTCTTCTCATGAATGTTATCAGTAGTGGGAAGTCAAGCAGTCATCTCAACAACTTTCTCCATTATCAGTCAATGCTCAGCACTGAGTTGCTTTCTTCGAGTGAAGATTGTTCACACCTCCAATCAAATATATGGGCAAATATACATTCCAGAAGTAAATTGGATTCTCATGTGTCTATGCCTTGCAGTTACCATTGGTTTTCGAGTTACGAATATGATCGGCCATGCCTATGGATTAGCTGTTATTACTGTGATGTTTGTTACGACTTGCTTGATGTCTTTGGTGATCATCATTGTATGGCAGAAGAATATTCTTGTAGCTTTTTCCTTTTTGGTAATTTTTGGATCTATTGAACTCTTGTATATCTCAACATGTCTGATCAAAGTTCTTGAAGGGGGATGGGTTCCTTTGGTACTCTCCTTAATCTTTATGGAAATCATGTATGTTTGGCATTATGGAATGTCAAAGAAGTATGAATTTGATTCCCAGAACAAGGTTTCAATGAAAAGGATATTAAGTTTAGGGCCGAGTCTTGGGATGGTGCATATGCCTAGAATTGGGCTTATTAACACTAATCTAGTAACAGGAGTGCCTGCCATCTTTGGTCATTTTGTTACAAATTTACCAGCCTTTCACAGGGTGCTTGTGTTTGTGTGCATCAAAACAGTTCAAGTTCCCTGTGTCCCATCCGAAGAATGTTACCCGAGAGGAAGAATAGGTCCGAAGGAATACCAGATGTTCAATGGTGCCTTCAATAACCTGGATCATCAGCTCCATTATTGGATTCCATTCCTCACTATCTTCAGCATTCCCGAACAAATGAACCAGCTTTTTCTCGCTCATCTGCATTTGTGGAAAATGATCAGGACAATACAGACTTTGCTGATGGTTATAATGAAACACAAGAGAAACTCTAGACCATTACGAGTGAAGTTCCTACGTCTTGTTAAAAGAGTGGGATATCTAATGGCGAGATGATAAAAGTGAGACTTGCTTTTAAACCAACGTCAACCATTACAAGGAAACAAATGACTGTCACCAGAAACAGAGAGGAGACTGAAATCCAAGCACGTGGTCGACATGATCCATGCGTTAGTCTCTAGAGCTGTACTTATGGTTGAAGCTATGGTGGTTTTGGTGTTAGTTGATCACTTGATGTAACAGTATGCCCAATGTGAGTTGTTTCCCTTGGGTTTCACTTCAAGATTCACTGGATCAGCGGAATGCAAAAGAAGTAGAAATGCTTAGTCTAGAGAGAATATCTATATCCAGGAAGCAGAGAGCTATGGCTGGATCTTTGGAAAATGGTTCTTCTATGAAATATGAAAGAAGAAGTAACCCTGTTTGGTTTTCCCTATTAGCCTCGTAAAATCAAGCTGGCAGACAAGACCCCAATTCCGCCAGAGAAAATCAATGACCCAGGAAATAAGGTCAATGGTACAAAAATAGAAGGCACTTACTTCAACTGCTTTACCTATTGTCAATCAAACTGATAAGAATCAGAAAGAGGTTGGCTGTAGATTCCTTAGGCAACAGGAAGCTCTTTCAGACACAACTTCGAAAGGAACTGCAAGTGACCATGAACAGAGAAATCCTTCAAACTTGAGGAAGGTCTTTTCCTCTTGAGGAATACAAGCCTGAATCCTGGATACTTCTGGGAGAGAAAGAACCCTACAAGAGCTTGCTACACCTAAAAATTGTTGGTCATGTAGATGCTGGTAAATAAACTATGATGGGAAGATTGCTACATCTTATGGGGCGGGTTTCAGAGAAGGAAATGCGTAAATATGAAAGGGAGGCTAAACAGAAAGGAAAAGGATCATTTGCATATGCATGGGTTTTAGATGCGAGTGTGGAAGACAGAGAGACAGGTTTAACTATGACAATGGCTGTGGCACATTTTGAATTGCCAAACTTGAAGGTTGTACTTCTGGATTCTCCTGGGCATAAGGATTTTGTTCCAAATATAATCTCTGGTGCATCACAAGCCGATGCTACTGTTCTGGTTATAGATGCGTCTATTGGTGCATTTGAAGCGAGGCATTTGATGGTCAGTTGGAGAAAATTGAAGACACCTAGCAATGACAAAATCGACAAAGAGAAGAAGATCCACGATTTGAGGCAGATCCATAATGATCATCTCCAGAATCCGAGGCAGCAGTTAGAGGGAGGTGGTAGACATTTCCTATATTCCAGGCAGATGTTTAAACACAATTTCCCCCAGTTGGAAGTGAATTCGTGACAGCAAGAAGTAAAAATGACAGATGGTCCAGATTTTAAGCAAGATTGACCAACAAACTCAGCAATTCGAGACACCTATTCCAACCACTCTGTCTCAGTCGATTTTTATATGATTTGATTTGATTTTCTTTCCAAAAAACTAGAAAAATATGTATAATTATTTAAACAAAGACTTGGTTATGGGAGACCATCTGTGACAGGTGTCGAGAGCATTGTAACTGTTATCTATTTTTAGAAAACAGAGGTAGAGCGCGAGTCCTGGCAAGGCTGAGGAAATGTTTGTATTTATTCATATGTAAAAGATAGAACATGGGTTCGACTGGGCTGAGTAGGAGAGAGTTCGACCTATGCAAAGTTCCTTTTGGGTTTCGACCTGTGTGAGAGGGTTAGACCTGAAGTTTTTTAATTTTATTTGCTAGAGCATGGTCTATGTTTGGCCAGAGAACTTTTCTCTGTAATCATTAAAAGACTGATCAATAAAGGACATGCTTTTTACAGGATTCCTGTGTGGATGTGTTGGTGGCGTTCTTTCTCTGTTGAGTATTTTTCTGTCATCTTTTCACTTGTTTCAATTCTTATTATCAGAAGAAGAGTAACAGAGAAGAATTTATTAGCAAATACTCTGCATCTGATCTTGTGATAATCTGTATGTTTTCTTCTGAAAGCCCAGTATAGGAATTCTTATCTGCTCCTTTGTAGGCTTTTTCCTCCCCTATTTCTTCCTCAAATCGACACCATTCAAGCTTAATTCGATCCAACACTTCCACTACCTTTCCCTGTGTAAGAGTTTTGTTTAGATATGAGAGTGAATCATACATTTAAGCGCAGACCCCATTTGCCCAATGGCCCTCCTTGCTGTCCCAAACTAACCATTTAAAAATAAAAAACCCCATAATTTCATAGCTAGCCTAACATCTGTCCTATTCCATACCAAGTTAGTTTATAAAGAGAGATCCCTCTCTGAGTCTTGGAGGGCTAGGTCCAAGACTCCAAGCAGTTTGAGGTTACCTCTGTGATTTCCTCCGCAGCCTTAGGCAAATTACAGAGCGCTAACATTTTTGGCGACTCCACTGGGGAGCGAGCTTTCGAGTTCTCCAGAAAATATATCAAGTTCAGATTTGACTTCTGGTGGTGAATAGAAGCCAAACATAAGAAGGTTGTACCATTCACTTGGCGACTCCATTGTTCAAGATCCCCATCTTCAAAGATCACAAGCGACTTCACTGCTGAAGAATCCAGATTTCAAAGCCTTGATGATGCTTCAAGATGACGGGGTATGTGGAAAATCCTATATCTTGTGAAGCCATAGAAGAATTCAGGGGTAAGTTAGCAGAATTTCACCTTGACGAAGACTTTTTAACAATTGTGTTTCGTATTTTGGAATCGAGCAAATTTCCTCCTGAAAGTAAAATTTGTTTTCTTGAGCTAGTTGTTGAAAAGTTCGAAAAAGATATTGAACTTTTGGATTCTCAAATTCAGTCCTACAATTTCCTAGATCTCAAAGAATGCTTGGAAAATCTTCCTTCTCCAAAGCAAGAGGAAATCGTACTTCCTGTTGATTTGCATATTGATGGTGATTATGTTTTCAAGTATAAGGCTGAAGTTGTAGATGCATGGTTTGATTTTGAGGATGAAACCGATCTACTAGTCATAGAAGATCTAGGAACGAATATCATGCATCATGTTTTAATTGATCCCATAGCAGATTACATGGAGGTTTATGTTAGCTCAAGTCTTCAAACATGTATTCTCTATAACGACCAAATATGTCACCAGTTGCCAGTACATATTTCAGCCTTGTTTTTCATCAAGCACGATGAGGAAACCCAATCATGGGATCAACTGCTGGGATGGCTTCATTGGCACTTTTTCATTACCTGATTGAAGCAGTAACTGTTAGCAAAGTAGGGTAGGTAGGAATGCGCCAATAAGCTCAACATGATGATCACTTTTCTTTTTTATCCCTTCATCGTTTTATTTTTAGTTTACAGTCTGAGGGCAGCCCAATGATCAGCTGGTCGGCAAAATTCAGAGTTTAGCGGTTCTAGACATCTCCTTCGGAGCTATATTCCCCAGGTGGAGCCTATGTTAGAACCCTATATAATAGGGGAATCAGTTTCCTGAATAATATCTATCTATTTCAGGCGTTATGCTTTTGCTCATGACACATAAGTGAAGGCCGAAAAAAGCGCTCAACACTGACCAAGCATAAGATGAGTCCCCGCGCGTGAGCTTTCAAGCGAGTTTCAGTGTTTTTTTTAGCAAAAAGGTTGTGAATTGATTTGAAATGGAAAATTTTAATTCTTGTGGGAAAATACAAATTTGGTTTGTTCGCCAAAATTTGGTCCTTTTTAGCAAAAATGGCCCCTCGTCCTTTATGCAGAGTTTTTGTCTCGTTTATCCAAAATATAAATTGTTGAAGAATTATTTTCCAAAACGTTATATTGGCCGAGGGACAATCTCCAATCACTCAACACCGAGAGTTAAACCATTTCACAAACCAACAACAAACACACAAGCCAGTGCCATCACCAAACTCCAAAGATAGCCTCGGGCTCACTTCATCGGAATGCTTTGTATCTTTTGGCATATATCAATACTCAGTTGTGTTTTCTTCTCATGAATGTCATCAGTAGTGGGAAGTCAAGTAGTCATCTCAACAAATTTCTCCATTATCAATCAATGCTCAACACTGAGTTGCTTTCCTCGAGTGAATATTGTTCACACCTCCAATCAAATATATGGGCAAATATACATTCCAGAAGTAAACTAGATTCTCATGTGTCTATGCCTTGCAGTTACCATTGGTTTCCGAGTTACGAATATGATCGGCCATGCCTATGGATTAGATTTTATTACTGTGATGTTTGTTATGACTTGCTTGATGTCTTTGGTGATCATCATTGTATGGCAGAAGCATATTCTTGTAGCTTTTTCCTTTTTGGTAATTTTTGGATCTATTGAACTCCTATATATCTCAATATGTCTGATCAAAGTTCTTGAAGGGGGATGGGTTCCTTTGGTACTCTCCTTAATATTTATGGAAATCATGTATGTTTGGCATTATGGAACGTCAAAGAAGTATGAATTTGATTCCCAGAACAAGGTTTCAATGAAAAGTATATTAAGTTTAGGGCCAAGTCTTGGGATGGTGCGTGTGCCTGGAATTGGGCTTATTTACACTGATCTAGTAATAGGAGTGCCTTCCATCTTTGGTCATTTTGTTACAAATTTACCAGCCTTTCACAGGGTGCTTGTGTTTGTGTGCATCAAAACAGTTCAAGTTCTGTGTGTCCCATCCGAAGAACGTTACCTGAGAGGCAGAATAGGTCCGAAGGAATACCGTATGTTCAATGGTGCATTCAATAAGCTAGATCATCATCTCCATTATTGGATTCCATTCCTTGTTACCTTCAACATTCCCGAACAAATGAACCAACTTTTTCTCGCTCATCTGCATTTGTGGAAAATGATTAGGACAATACAGACTCTACTGATGGTTATGATGAAACACAAGAGAAACTCCAGACCATTACGAGTGAAGTTCCTACGTCTTGTTAAAAGAGTGGGATATCTAATGGCGAGATGATAAAAGTGAGACTTGATTTTAAACCAACATCAACCATTACGAGGAAACAAATGACCATCACCAGAAACAGAGAGGAGACTGAACTCCAAGCACATGGTCGACATGATCCATGCATTAGTCCCTAGAGCTATACCTATGGTTGAAGCTATGGTGGTTTTGGTGTTAGTTGATCACTTGATGCAACAGTATGCCCAATGTGAGTTGTTTCCCTTGGGTTTTACTTCAAGATTCACTGGATCAATGGAATGCAAAAGAAGTAGAAATGCTCAGTTTAGAGAGAATATCTGTATCCAGGAAGCAGAGAGCTGTGGCTGGATCTCTGGAAAATGGTTCTTCTATGAAATATGAAAGAAGAAGTAACCCTGTTTGGTTTTCCCTATTAGCCTCGTAAAATCAAGCTGGCAGACAAGACCCCAATTCCGCCAGAGCAAATCAATGACCCAGGAAACAAGGCCAATGGTACAAAAACAGAAGGCACTTACTTCAACTGCTTTACCTATTGTCAATCAAACTGATAAGAATCAGAAAGAGGTTGGCTGTAGATTCCTTGGGCAACAGGAAGCTCTTTCAGGCACAACTTCGCAAGGAACTGCAGGTGACCATGAACAGAGAAATCCTTCAAACTTGAGGAAGGTCTTTTCCTCTTGAGGAATACAAGCCTGAATCCTGGATACTTCTGGGAGAGAAAGAACCCTACAAGAGCTTGCTACACCTAGAAATTGTTGGTCATGTAGATGCTGGTAAATCAACTATGATGGGAAGATTGCTACATATTATGGGGTGGGTTTCAGAGAAGGAAATGCGTAAATATGAAAGGGAGGCTAAATAGAAAGGAAACGAATCATTTGCATATGCATGGCTTTTAGATGCGAGTGTGGAAGACAGAGAGAGAGGTTTAACTATGACAATGGCTGTGGCACATTTTGAATTGCCGAACTTGAAGGTTGTACTTCTGGATTCTCCTGGGCATAAGGATTTTGTTCCAAATATAATCTCTGGTGCATCATAAGCCTATGCTGCTGTTCTGGTTATAGATGCATCTGTTGGTGCATTTGAAGCGAGGCATTTGATGTTCAGTTGGAGAAAATCGAAGACACCTGGAAATGACAAAATTGGCAAAGAGAAGCAGATCCACGATTTGAGGCAGATCCGGAATGATCATCTCCAGAATCTGAGGCAGCAGTTAGAGGGAGGTGGCAGACATTTCCTATATTCCAGGCAGATGTTTAAACACAATTTCCCCCAGTTGGAAGTGAATTCGTGACAGCAAGAAGTAAAAATGACAGATGGTCCAGATTTTAAGCAAAATTGACCAGCAAACTCAGCAATTCGAGACACCTATTCCAACCACTCTGTCTCAGTCGATTTTTATACGATTTGATTTGATTTTCTTTCCAAAAAACTAGAAAAATATGTATAATTTTTTAAACAAAGACTTGGTTATGGGAGACCATCTGCGACAGGTGTCGAGAGCATTGTAAATGTTATCTATTTTTAGAA
This sequence comes from Picea sitchensis, assembly GCA_010110895.2. Classification (NCBI taxonomy): domain Eukaryota; kingdom Viridiplantae; phylum Streptophyta; class Pinopsida; order Pinales; family Pinaceae; genus Picea; species Picea sitchensis. The sequence goes on from SNQJ01S0110714.1 coordinate 57,196, forward strand.
AACAGAGGTAGAGCGCGAGTCCTGGCAAGGCTGAGGAAATTTTTGTATTTATGCATATGTAAAAGACAGAACATGGGTTCGACTGGGCTGAGTAGGAGAGAGTTCGACTTGTGCAAAGTTCCTTTTTGGTTTCGACCTGTTTGAGAGGGTTAGATCTGAAGTTTTTTAATTTTCTTTGCTGGAGCGTGGGCTGTGTTTGGCCAGAGAACTTTTCTCTGTAATCATTAAATGACTGATCAGTAAAGGGCATGCTTTTTACAGGATTCCTGTGTGGATGTGTTGGTGGCGTTCTTTCTCTGTTGAGTATTTTTCTGTCATCTTTTCACTTGTTTCAATTCTTATTATCAGAAGAAGAGTAACAGAGAAGAATTTATTAGCAAATACTCTGCATCTGATCTTGTGATAATCTATATGTTTTCTTCTGAAAGCCTAGTTTAGGAATTCTTAGCTGCTCCTTTGCTAGGCTTTTTCCTCCCCTATTTCTTCCTCAAATCGACACCATTCAAACTTAATTCGATCCAACACTTCCACTACCTTTCCCTGTGTAAGAGTTTTGTTTAGATTTGAGAGTGAATCATACATTTAAGCGCAGACCCCATTTGCCCAATGGCCCTCCTTGTTGTCCCAAACTAACCATTTAAAAATAAAAAACCCCATAATTTCATAGCTAGCCTAACATCCATCCTATTCCATACCAAGTTAGTTCAGAAAGAGAGATCCTTCTCTAAGTCTTGGAGGGCTAGGTCCAAGACTCCAAGCGGTTCGAGGTTACCTCTGTGATTGCCTCCACAACCTTAGGCAAATTACAGAGCGCTAACACACTGCACCACTCTGGATAGAATATACCTTGTATCCTCGCGTGCCCTTCTTGACATCCCCATAAGTATCCTTGATTCGTTGTGCTAGAGCGCGATCCATGGTTTTATTGAGGTAAAAGTCCTATGAATCAGGGCCTTGCATACTCAACCCTATGATCCGATTGATCAACGTTGGATCAACCATTATATGACAGTTTAGCCAAAAATAACCTCCATGGTAACAAGACAACAATAGATTGACACATGCATTCACCTCCTGGTGTCGTCCGAAGTGAGGAATATTCATGACATTGAGCAGAGTGGACTGTGCGAGGTTATGCGTCCATGAATGAGGGACGATATTAGAATTATTTCCTTTAGTTCTAGTCATATACTTATGCAGGGAAAGCATGTTATAGACCTTCCTATCGTCGAGGTTGAAGTCACTAAACTTCAATGTTGCAATCTTATCTTGGTCTACTTGAACTGCACATATCCCCTTCGGGAGGTACACAATGACCAAGGAGTACTCAAAATCTCTAGGTACGCTATCTCGATTTATTGTGCCACTCAGAGGTAGTGGATAGGTGGGTAATATACTCAGGATCAATTTAGGATTCATTAGATCATCCCTTTGTTTGGTTTGCTTTTCATCGGATGACCGTGATGGTCTGGCTACATGAGCAGTTGATGGGGATGCTTGTACTGTTTTGGTGGATGAAGCTTGTACACCTACAGATAATCCTCTCTCTGACATGATTGTTTCAGTCATTAAGTCGAGGAGTACTTCTGTCATTGATTCTTCAACTGTGGTCAACTCGTCGAACATATGCGCTTAGGATTAACGATATCAGGTTCAATATTAAATCATAAAGTATAATGAAATAGATGACAAGAGTTTGATGATGACTATATAAACTTGACTTAGTCTACGGGATCAAATTCTCAATTGGCAAAAGTGTTCTCGGTGCATGGCGCAAGGGGATAAAGAGGTAACTCAAAAATAGTTCACTTGCAATGGGTATGAGGCCTTCATTAACTTTGTTCTGTCCATTATGTCATGGTCCAATGGTCTGGTGGCAAACCTTAAATTCCTTTCTATCCATTCGGTGTGTCACTTGAATGGTTATAATGTCCCTAATGGCTATATTGCTTCGCCATGGCAAAGTGCCATGTGTCATTGTTCTGATATCCCAACGAAGCTCCAATTTTTCAAATTTTCCTTTTGCGAAGTTCCCTCTGGACCCTTCTGTAACTTTTCGATCTTAGCTCGCTTCTTACTTATATTTCTAGCCTTCTTTCCAGTGAGCTTCATCTCGGTCCGCCTTTTTCCATTTTTATTCTTATCTTCTTTTGACATAGTAACTTCGTGATGTTGATATTCTTTCCTAGGATTCAGGGATAATACTTGTTTTTTATCTGGGGTAGGTAATTTAGTCTTTTGTGGGTCCCCTAATGTTCTTTCATCTTTGACACCCAAGTCTCTAGTGTTAAATAGCTTCGACCTGTTCTCCTGTTCTTCAATCAAGTATGTGATCCTTCTAGTCATGAATTCTTTTAACTCTTTTTTCTTCTGCTCCAAATCTTATTCTTCTGTCTTTCTTCTGGTATGATATCTTTCAATCCAAGGTTTTTGATCTGAAAATAGAAGGCTGACTTGTTATGCTTTGCAAGCACCCTCTACTTCATTAAAATAAAATTTACAGGACCTTGCTCCATGTGTTAAAATATGCAAGATAAATTATGTGCCAAGTTTATGCTTCTTCTTTTAAATGTTTATATGTGAGGTCTTTGCAAGATTAAATATGTTGTTTACATAAATACAACAGCAAATAATAGCTTTCAACAAATAATAACCAACAAACACTCACAACAAGAACAACATGATAATGGAGTTCACCCCTCTCCGGGCTACATCTCCTTGAGCCTCCATTAATGGACTTGGCTCTCTGGGATTAATTTGTCAAAAATTATTTTACAAGATGTTTCTCAACTCCAATGGAAATTATGACTATACCATTGGGATCAGAATACATAAAAACCCCAAAAATGACTAATAAAACTCTGAAAACAGATCATGGCTCATCTGGGTATGACCTCTTCTACATGTGGCCTTAAGCTTCCCTGAGCTTCTCTTTGGAAAAAACACCTGTAAAAGTCCTCAAATGGATCTGAAACCTATCCCAAAGTGTTCAGAGCATAATAATTAGTCAAAAATGATTATTCAATCACAGA
>SNQJ01S0110715.1:0-26459 GCA_010110895.2 Picea sitchensis
GCATGGGTTCTCTTACTCCACAAAGCATCTTCCCGTGAGGGCTTTCACCATAAGGGTACCACTTTGGAGTTCATCCATATTTACTTCTTATCAACCATGAAAAAACAATAATGAGTCATATTTACATCAAACACTATTGGGTCCATTACCCAAAATTTTGTGCTATGGGTCTTTCTTCAAGGGTTGACATCAATTAAAACCAACCTTAATCAACAGTGATAACATTGTGGCATCGTTGTTGGGGAGCAAAAGGTTCCATATTCCTAGGGAAAGAATCGTAAAGTTTCAAATCTGATTTTTGATGGTGGACAGAAGTCAGAAACAAGGAGGTTGTAAACCATTCACCTGGTGACTCCATACAATGATGGAACCAAATTCAAATACTCCACTGGAGAATGAGCTTCGATGACAAAATCATGAAAGGAAAAACATCCAAGAATCAAAGTGCTAAATGTTTTCAAGATATCTTATTTATCTTCATCAAGTGCCTCTTGTATTTTCCTAAACATGTGAAAATATTTTTTATTTTCCTATTGTATTCCAATGGTGACCATAAATCTACATTTGTATATCCTTCTTGTAAAGTTGTAAATACATCTCTTGTTCTTTTCATAACTGATCTTGACCAAGAGCTTTCATTCGAGTTATATGATGTACATGATCAATGTGATAAGCCTCAAGATACCCAAGAAAATATCATATCTCATGTTCTTAAGCCTCAACCCTCCAAGATCAAAGAGAGATACAAAACACTTCAATTAACTAATATTCTACATGATTTTCCTCCAAAGCACAATAAATACCTACCTTTTTTCAATGGAGAACCCGATAACCCTACAACTAAGAAACACATCCATGCTTTTGAGCATTTTGCAGATTTATTTGAAATCGAGCATGATGATGTTTGTATGAGAACCTTTGCTCAATCATTGCTAGGGGATGCTAAACAGTGGTTTAGACACTTACTTCCCAATATCATTATCTCATGGGAGGAAATGAAGGATCTTTTCCTGAAAATTTGGGGTGAGAGGAAACCTTTGGATCAACTCATTTCAAAATTTTATTCCATGAAGAAACAAGGGGATGAGACTACGTCAAGGTTTAGTAGGAGGTTTTCTAGTTTTTACTATAACATACCTAAAGAAATTCAACCCCTTGAAGCTACTTCTAAACTATGTTATGCAACAACTCTTCATCCATATGAGTCCTTCCTTATGATGGAAAGAATATCTAAGTCCTTTGAACAAATGTTTAGTGATGCTCAGGATGTTGAAGACAATCTTCAAGCATGTGGGAAGTTTTCAGAACAAATTCAAAATGAAGAGTTGGATGTTGAATAACATGGTAGTGAACATGAACAAAAAGCAGTTGATCTAAATTTTGATTAGAAGATTAATAATATCATGCATTTTCTTGAAGTTTTTAATACTAATGCTTTTGCAAAAAAGTATATTTCACCTATTCAAGAAGTTACTAACCCAAATTGTTTTTCTTCTGGTCTGAATTTTGATCCATCTCAAGATAAGAAGGGTGTTTATTATTTTATGTATTCATTTAAAAACTTTCATGAAAATGAATTGGTAGATCGTCCCTTTGAAGAGCAAGTTGATGTCCAATTTTTTTTCCTCATTGATAACATTACATATATTTTTGGAGAACCTAAATATGATAAATACAATGATGACTATGATGTTGAATTTGATGATCAACAAGTTGTATGTTTATCAACAGGAAAATTTCAGTTTCAACAGTTTAAGGAAAGTAGTCAACTTGGATGTTTCAGTTCTGACAACGATGAAGAACTATTGGATTACTGAAGGGGGGGTGAATCAGTGATAGAGAAATATAAATTTTTTTAACCATATAATGGAAGTGTTATATAAATGTAGCATTATCATCCAATATTTGCAAAGTAAATAAACAATGAACAAATGAACAATCATACACATACACAGTACACCAGTGTTTTTACGTGGAAACCCAAAGCAGGAGAAACCACAAAATGTTTTTTCTTATATATCTTGAATAATTACATTCATTGGAAGCAACAAATTCCTTTGTTTCCCAGTTGCAACTAGAAGGAGGCTCTAACCCCCTAGTTTCTCAGGCTACAACCTGAGGGAAGCTCCAACTCCCCAATACTCTGGCTACAACCAGAAGGAGGCTACAACCCTCTATGTTCTCCATCTACAACTGGAAAGTGGCTACAACCACTTATCCTTGCCCCTTCCAACCGCACTGTTGTAGAAGTAGAATTATGGAACCACTATCACTCTATCACTGTGAGATATACTATTGTAAACATGTACCAATAAACCTACACCAAACAACCTATACCAATAACCTGAACCATGCATCAACCATGAATCAACATGTACCTCAACCTGTAATAAACCTGTACCATAAACAAGTGCATCAACAATGCACCAACCTATACCTCAACCTCAACCAAAATCCCTTATCAATTTCATCATCCAAATTTGATTTGTAACTCTGTAATAGACCTGGTGTATACGAGCACATACCTTGTTGAATTCTAGCTTATTCTAGAGAGCGAAATTGTGGAGTGTGCCCCGCATAGAATATTTGTTGTATGGATCTAAACATTGTACACAGAATACTACAAACTGTAATCTAACCAACACATTTGGTCTTCTGAATTTGTATCTGTTATGAAGAAGTTATGACGTTTTCCCCCAAAACACATGTTTTAGACTAGTTTCAGGACTAGCCACAAACCCTATTTTCCATAGAGTGTAGCTCCAAAAATACAACGAACCACAAGATTAAATTTGTACCACAACTACTTGGATATGTTTTCTCAATGAACTCCCAATTTCATGGTCTGAATCATTCTAGAAAAAACGTTATTGAGAAAATGGTGAGATGACCTGTAAATAACATACCTTAGAAAGCATCATCAAAAGAATTTATCCTTCCTTGAATTTTGGCCTTCTTTAATTCACCTTCCCTCTAAAATTCAGCTTAGATATCCTTTGTTTACCTCAGTCACCTATAGATATTCAATATTAAGTGTGATAAAAATGAGAGAGCCTTGCCTCTTATTTATACTCTCTAAGTAGCTTCCTTAGAAGCATCTTCTAGGCCACTTTGTCCACATAGTCACCTATGTCCAAATTTGCCCAATTTTCCACTTTTCCATGTATCCAATAGACACTTGACCACTTAACCCATTTTCCTCATTTTAGGGTTATCATTCTTATAACCACTTTCCATAATTAGAAATCTCTCCAGTTACTTTATTATTTAAATAATCCTCCTTGACTTTGTCACTTCACTTTATTATTTAAACAATCCTCTTTGACTTTGTCACTTCACTTTATTATTTAAATAATCCTCTTTGACTTTGTCACTTCACTTTATTATTTAAATAATCCTCTTTGCAAGCACTTTGACTTCTTTGACCTTTTGGGGTTTCAAGCCAATCATATGAGGGTCCTTCAACTTCGTAAGGCCATAACTCTCAAGACGTGAGGAGTTATGTGACATTCCACATACCACCAGAAATGGCATGACATGTAATATCCATATAGAATAGTCTTACCTAAAAATATATAAAAAATCATACCATTGTACATAAAAAATACTTAGGTCCATTACCCAAACCTTTGTGCTACTGGAATTCGCTACCGAACTTTCTTCAAGGGTTGACATCAATGACAACCAACCCAATTAATCAACAATATCCCCCTTTGGAATTGATGGCAACACTCTGATACAATACTCAAATCATATCACTCATGTTCCCCCTGGAACCATGCCTGGATCTATGTGACCAACGCTCCCCCTAGAACCATGCTTTTTTCCTCTGCATATGATAAATCTCCCCCCCTTTGTCATCAATGGAAAATGTATCTTTCCATTCAGGTCTTCTCCCCCTAACTGACTTGTCTAATCTTCCAACCTGAATTGTCCTCTTTATGGTGCTTCCTCGTGTACATCTAAGACACATAATATAAGAATTCAAAATCATTCATTTTGGAGTAGAAATAACTACGATTCTCTGGCGAAGATACTCAAAGGCTTCCTGTGGAAGCAGTTTTGTAAAGATGTCTGCCACTTGTTCTTCTGTGCCCACATATTCAACTATGATGTTCTTTTCTGCAACCTGTTCCCGTAGAAAGTGATACTTGATTGGAATATGCTTCGTCTTGTAGTGCAACACCGGGTTCTTTGAGATACTGATGGCGCTTGTATTATCACAATAGATTGGAATGGGCTCATCATACTCAACCTTTATATATGTCAGAGTTTGTTTCATCCATAGAACCTGTGTACAACATGTTGTTTCAATATACTTTCCCTTGGTTGTAGATAAATATATTAAGGACTGTTTCTTTCTTAGCCATTATACTAAACAGTCACCCAAGTAGAACATTGCTCCACTGGTGCTTTATCGGACATAAATGCAACCTACCCAATCTACATCTGTGTAGGAAATAAGTGATATATCCTTTCCTTTTGGATACCATAATCCAAACTCTTATGTTCCTTTGAGATATCTAAAAATCCTCTTCACTACTAATACATGTGATTCCTTTGGTGCTACTTGAAATCATGCCACCTATTCAACTACCTGTATTACATCTGGTTTGGATGTTGTCACATATAGTAGTCTACCAATCATCGACCTGTATTGCCTCTGATCTGTAGACTTTGAATCATCGTCTTTGATCAACCTGCAACTGGTTTTCATGGGAGTGATAACCCATTTGCAATCTTCCATACCGAACCTCTTTAGCATTTCTCTAATATAATTGGTTTGAGAAATAAAAATTCCTTGGTTTCTTTGACGTATCTGAAGACCCAGAAAGAAGGATAGTTCTCCAAGTAATGACATTTCAAATTCATTTTGCATGTCCTTTGCAAATTTCTGGCTTAACCCTTCATCAGTACTTCTAAAAATAATATCATCAACATAAACTTCAACTAATAAAATACTATCTTGAGTTACCTTGATGTAGAAGTTGTTCTCTGCACTTCCTTTTCTGAAACCTGCTTGTTGTAGATATTTATCCAGTCTAGAGTGCCATGCACTAGGATCCTATTTTAGACCATACAAGGACTTCTTTAATTTACACACATAATTTGTGTTCTCTGACAACTAAAATTCTTCTAGTTGTTCAATGTAGACTTCTTCTTCAAGTTTCCGATTCAGAAAAGTTGATTTTACGTCCATCTGATATACTTTAATATTTTTGGAGCATGCATAAGCTAAAAGCAATTGGATTGCTTCCATTCTAGCAACTGAGGCAAATGTCTCTTCAAAGTCGATTCCTTCAACCTGTGCATATCCTTTACATACCAATATAGCTTTGTTCCTTGTAACATGTCCATATTCATTCAATTTATTCCTGTATACCCACGTTGTGACGATCACATTCTTATCCTTTGGTCTTGGAACCAATTCCCAAGTGTCATTTTTCTCTATTTGATCCAATTCTTCATCCATGGCCTTATTCCAAAATTCATCATTGTTGGCCTCTTCAAAACAGGTTGGTTCAATCGTAGATGAGAGTGCTAGGTGTGTTTGTTCTGGTGAATGGATTCTTCTTCTAGTCTCAACTCCTGCATCTTTGTTTCTGATAATCTGATCTGAAGGATGATTCTTTTGTACTCGTCTGCTAGGTGTATTTGGAGGCACTTGTTGAACTTCCTCTTCTACTTCTGTCGGATCCTCTTCATCTTCCCCTTCTTCATCTTCCGCTTCTTCTTTGTAAAGTTGTTCCATTGATTCATTTTCTTCTTCCTTTAATTCTTGTCTACCTGTTTCATCAATTGTTATGTTGATGATTTCCAAAACTTTGTTCAATATTAGGTTGTAACACTTTTATGCTTTCCCTGTACTTGAGTAACCAACAAGTACTCTTTTTTCCACACGAGAGTCAAACTTTCCCATTCTACCATCTTCTCTTTGATGTAGCATTTTCTTCCAAAAACTCTGAAGTGCTTCACATTTTTTGGTCTTCCTTCCCATGGATCATAGGGAGTTTTTTCAGTGTTGTTTCTGAGCATTACTATGTTTTGAATGTGAACTGTTGTATGCACTTCCTTTGTCCAAAATATATATGTCAATTTGGAATCCATTAGCATTGTTCGAGCCATTTCCTGTACTATCATGTTTTTTCTTTCAACAACTCGATTCTGTTTAGGTGTCCTAGCAACAGAGAATTGTCTTTTTATTCCATGCATGCTGCAGTAGTCCATAAATTCCTTTGAAGTGAACTCTCCTCCATTATCAGATCTCAAGCATTTTATTTTTGAATCCACTTCATTTTCAACCATTTCCTTGTAGACCTTGAAGTTTTCAAAATCTTCTGAATTATTCCTGAGAAAGAAAACTGCAGTCATTCTTTTATAATCATCAACTAATAACATAAAGTATTTCTCACCTTTTAAACCCTTTGTTGTAGTTGGTCCAACTAGATCAATATGCACAATTTCTAGTGGTCTTGTCGTTGAATATTCTTTTGATTTAAACTTGGTCTTTGTTTTCTTTCCTTGTTGACAATGCTTGCATAAAGTGTTGGTTGGTTTCGTGATATGGTGCATTTCTCTAACTGCTTCCCTTTTGTTGACTTTGACAAGGTTATCAAAATGTATGTGACCCATTCTTATGTTCCATAGCCAACTTTCATCTTCCTTTCCTAGGAAACACTTTTCATTTCCAATTTCACTTAATACATATATGTTGCTTGAAGTTCTCGCAATTGTTGCAATCAATTTTCCTGAACCTTCTTTTCTTATCTCTCACTTTTGTGAATCGAAAGTAACTTTATGACTTTGGTCACACATTTGACTCACACTTAGAATATTATGTTTCATATCTTCTACTAGTAGAACATTTTCTCCCTTGGTATTCTTGTTCCCAATTATGACTATGCCTTTTCCAATGATTTTAGCTGAATCATCATTTCCGAGGGAGACTGATCCATCTCTTTCCTTTCTTAATGTAAGAAACTTGTCTCTATTGCCTTTCATGTGTTTTTAATAGCCACTGTCAACATACCAACCATGTTTCTTATGCTTATCTTATAGAGTGAGTGTGCATTCTTCATTGCTATACTGATTCTGCTTTCTTATCCATGTCCTTGTCTGAGGTTCCTGTCTGTGACTGTTATTGTTCTTTTGTGGTTCTCTAGGAGGGGTTGTCATTATGTAATCTTTGGCCATGTGTCCAAAGTTGTTACATTTGTAGCATTCCACTTCAGTGCTCAAAAATTCAAACCTTTTGTAACTTCTTCTTTGTGTTTCACTAGGCCTTCTTGGATAACCCTTTTGTGTATGAATTTCAAAGTTGTTTATGTTCCTGTTGTTAGCTTTGCAATTCACATCTTTATGTACAAAATTATTACATGCATAACATAAACCAAAAATGATAGTTTGATACCTGGGAGTTGAATATATTATGAAAGGAGGTACTCTTATGAATACTTTTTCTTCATGAGGCTTATCTGTTTATGTCGCTCATTGATTCTAAAATATGAATCTTCTCGGTGGAGGAGTGTCCCTGTAATTTTCTTTGTAGACCTTCCTATCCCCTTTGATTGCTTTTGCATGGCTTTTTGAATATGTTTTTGTTTTGTTGTTTTGGAGCTTGATCCCTTTTCTGTATGATTGTATCCAAGTCCGGACTTGTCATGATGAGGTTTTTGACTGTTGATAATGTCATTCAAAATTTTTTAGTTGTTCTACATATTTTTCTTTTGAAGATCCTTTCTTAATGTGACAATTCCTGCTTCTGAATTTCCAATGATCATGTCTCTTCCTTCTAGATGTTCTTTGAGTGCTTATTCAATTCTTTTATCTTCTTCAATTTGAACCTTCAAATTTGTGATCATTTGTTCTAGTTCTTGAGTGTTTTCTTTCTTGTCTAGTTCCTCTTGTAGTTTCTTGTTTTTCTTCTCTTCTCTTCTGATACCTTCTATGGCACATAAAAATTCTTCTCGAAAGTCAACTTATGCCTCTTCATATTCTTCTTCGGACTCTTCATATTCTTCTTCGGAGTTTTATTTATCAGAGTCTTCTACTGCCATGAATATAACTCTTTATGTCTCACTGTCAGTGACTTCATCTTCATTTGATGATGAGATGTCTTCTTTGGTGCATAAGCTTTTCTTAAAAACTTTCTTTGTGGTTATTTTTCCTTTATTTGTTTGTTTTCTATTTGAGTAACCTTCATCATTTCTCTTTTTATTATGAGGACATTTGTTATCAAAATGACCAATACCATTATAATTAAAACAAATCAAAGGAATCTTACCTCTATACATGTCGTTGGTTCCCTTGTTCAATCTTCTGACAAAGTTGGACGCTTCTTCATCATCTTCCGAGACGTCATTGCTGCTGCTATGTTCTTTTTCTTTTTTCTTTTTCTTTTTATTTGACCTTTTGGATGCTTTGAAGGCTGCTTCTTTTATATCTAGATTTTCCTGTTCAGTTCTATTTCATATGTTGTGAAGATTCCATGTAGTTCGTGCATGATTATTGAGTTTAGAGATTCTCTTTCTTCTAGTGATGATATCTTAGGGTTAAATCTCATAGGAAGAGATCTTAGTACCTTTTGAACAATTACAGATTCTTTGATTTCTTCTCCCAATCCCAAGATTGCATTTACTATTTCATCGACTCGTAAAACGTAAGATGAAATGTTCTCATCTTCCTTCATCTTTAGTTGTTCGAACTAACCTTTGTAAGTTTGAAGCTTTGCTACTTTGACTTTTGAATATCCTTCATAAATATTTCGAAGTTTCTCCCAAATCTCTTTAGCAGATTTACAATGTGAAACTTTGGTGAATACCAATTCTCCAATACCATTTAGAAGTGCATTTGTGGCTTTGGAATTATTTTGACCGAGTTTCATTGCTTTGCCATTTTTCGGCGGAACTACTAGTGCTGTGTATCCATCTACAATTGATTACCAAATTTCAAGTCCCTGTGCCTGTATATATGTCTTCATCCTTATTCTCCAAAATACATAATTTTGTCCATCAAACTGTGGTATTCCATTTTTATACATGTTGTTGCTCTCCATGATCTACCTTTCAATGGTTAAACTGATTTATGAAGGAACCAACTCTAATACCAATTGTTGGATTACTAAGGGGGGTGAATCATTAATAGAGAAATCTAATCCTTTTTAACCATATAATGCAAGTGTTATATCAATGTAGAATTATCATCCAATATTTGTAGAGTAAATAAACAATGAACAAATGAAGAATCATACACATACATAGTACACCAGTGTTTTTACATGGAAACCCAAAGCAGGAGAAAACCACATAATGATTTTTCTTATATGTATTGAAGAATTACATTCATTGGAAGCAACAACTTCCTTTGTTTTCTAGCTGCAACTGGAAGGAGGCTCCAACCCCCTAATTTTTCAGGCTACAACCTGAGGGAAGCTCCAACTCCCCAATTCTTTGGCTACAACCAAAAGGAGGCTACAACCCCCTATGTTCTTTGGATACAACCAGAAGGTGGCTACAACCACTTGTCCTTTCCCCATCCAACCGCCCTGACGTAGAAATAGAATTATGGAACCACTATCACACTATCACTATGAGATATAATGTTATAAACCTATACCAATCAACTTGCACCAAACAATTTGTATCAATAACTTGAACCATGCATCAACCATGCATCAACCTGTATCTCAACCTGTAATCAACCTGTACCATAAAAAAGTGCATCAACCATGCACCAACCTATACCTCAACCAAAATCCCTCATCAATTTCATCATCCAAAACTGATTTGTAACTCTGTAATATACCTGGTGTATATGATCACATACCTTGTTGAATTCTGGATTATTCTAGAGAGAAAACTTGTAGAGCGTGCCCTGCATGGAATATTTGTTGTATGGATATAAAAATTGTACACTAAATACTACATATTGTACTATAAAAAACACATTTGGTCTTACTGAATTTGGATCTATTATGAAGAAGTTATGACATTTTTACCTGAAACACTTGTTTTAGACTAGTTTCAGGACTAGCCACAAACCCGATTTTCCACGGAGGTTAACTCCAAAAATACAACGACCCACAAGCTTAAATCTGTACCATGGCTACTTTGATATGTGTTTTCAATGGCCTCCCAATTTCATGATCTAAATCATTCTATAAAAAAAGGTATTGCAAAAATGGTGAGATGACTTGTAAATAACATACCTTAGAAAGCATCATCAAAAGAATTTATCCTCCCTTGAATTTTGGCCTTCTTTAATTCACCTTCCCTCTGAAATTAGGCTTATATATCCTTTGGTTACCTCAGTCACCTATAGATATTCAATATCCTCAAGTGTGATAAAAATGAGAGAGCCTTGCCTCTTATTTATACTCTCCAAGTAGCTTCCTTAGAAGCATCTTCTAGGCCACTTTGTCCACATAGTCACCTATGTCCAACTTTGCTCAATTTTCCACTTGTCCATGTATCCAATAGCCACTTGACCACTTATCCCATTTTCCTCATTTTAGGGTTAGCCTTCTTATAACCACTTTCCATAATTATAAAGTTCTTCATTTACTTTATTATTTAAATAATCCTCCTTGACTTTGTCACTTCACTTTATTATTTAAATAATCCTCTTTGATTTTGTCAGTTCACTTTATTATTTAAATAATACTCTTCGACTTTGTCACTTCACTTTATTATTTAAATAATCCTCTTTGACTTTGTCGCTTCACTTTATTATTTAAATAATCATCTTTGCAAGAACTTTTACTTCTTTGAACTTTTGGGGTTTCAAGCTAATCATATGAGGGTCCTTCAACTTCTTAAGGCCATAACTCTCAACCCGGGAGGAGTTATGCGACGTTCCACATACCACCAGAAATGGAGTGACATGTACTATCCATATAGAATAATCTTACCTAAAAATATATCAAAACTCATACCATTATACATCAAACAAACTTGGTTCCATTACTCAAACCTTTGTGCTACTAGAATTCGCTACCAGACTTTCTTCAAGGGTTGACATCAATGAAAACCAAACCAATTAATAAACAAGAACATGAGGAAAGTACTGAATTAGGGGAAGGAAATACTCTACCCCTGTGCTTTTCTTCATTCCAATTACTGAAGGAGAATTTTCATAGTGTTATAAGTCAACAGTTCCACAATTATGCCACTGAACATGGAGAAAACAATGAGTTTGTGAATGTAAATTATTTTCCCTTATGATTTGCTTCATTTAAATTATTGAGAGAAAATTTTAAGACCATTAATGAAGTTGAGGAGTGTGTACTGATGCAAATTCATCCAAACTCAATGAGGAAAATGGACAAGGAATTGAAGCAACCTCTTCTTGTTTTTCATGACCCGGTAGCTAGTTATATGGATAATTTTAACAGCCAAAATTTACAACAATTGAAAAACCACAAGTTTGAAAATGAAGTTGATGATCAATTAGACATGTATTTCGATCCAGTAAAGGTTTTGTTTCAGCAGTCTAATGTAGATTTCCAAACTTCCTATGACAACTTATTGAGTAAATCGCATGAAAACAAAGATCTAGGCGAAGGGGTAAATTTATGGCACACAAATCACCTGGAGCAAAGTTGTAATCTATTGGATGAGTATGACAACAATTTTCACTTATTTGAATATCCTTTTGCAGTCTTTCTGGAGTCAGTAAGAAATCCCAAATTTCCATATTTTTTCAAATTTGAATTTGTCTACAAATGTTCAAATGAGTTGCCATTTTATTTTCAAGATTTTCTTTTCCCAAAGCACATTCCAGACCTTTAGTTAGTCAAGCTATTACTTGAATGGATACTTTGGAAGTCTTCTTACACGTAAGAAAGAAATCATCTCTTCGAGTAGAGTAGGAGTGCTTATCAATAAGCTCATAGTTTGAGCATTTTTTCAGTTTGGTTTCAATAGTTTGCAGTATGATACCATTTTTATTTCAGTTTCTAGTTTTCAATAGTGTGCAGTTCAGTTTTCAGATTGGATTTATTTTTAGATGAAGGTCTGGTAAGTAGAAAGTGCAGGTTGTAGATATCAGTGATTTGGGATCAACCTAATGGATTATGCTACTAGTATGTTTGTTCTTTGGCACCTCACAAGGAGGATTCCATCCCCATTGGAGCCGATGTTAGCACATGTAAATTTTCAATTTGTGATTTGGCCTAAATTGCTCTTTACAGGGTGATTGTGTTAAGTGCATTGAGGTTAAAACCTCCAGGTTCATTTGAGAAAATCTTGTAGCAAGTGGAGGTGGGTAAAAAGGGCAAGGGGAAGCTTGATTTTCTTATTGAAGCAGAGAAGATCTAAGCCCTTGGATGCACTCATTTTTGTCTTTTTGTCTTTTTGATGATAGTAAATTTTTTCCAATGAATATTTTGGAATGCTTGTTTGGAGTCATAAGATGTAAATGTGAAATTTACAATTGTGCAACAGACATACTACGCAACTGTGACAATCTTGTTTTTTTTTAGCAACAAGGAGGGTTTTTTTGTCAGCTTCAAATAAAATCCTAATCATGGGGATAATACGAAAATGGACACTAAGAATGAACAAAATTCAATAGTTTATTAGCCTGAAGTGATATGAGTTCATTTGCTGCAGTTTGGCATATTAGGGTTTTGAAGTTTTAAAGAGGCAAGTGTCATAATGAAGGAGGAACAAAGATTTTTAGGGAAATCACTCAGCATTATGAGTCCATAATCACCATCAACCTTCATCATCTATCAAACTAATACAAATAAAATGGAAAAGGGGAAAAAAAGAACCTATGTTACGCAATTGTCAGAGCATCCACCTGTGCATTTAATGATTATTGAGGAAGGTTTTATTTTATTTTTGGGTTAAAAGTAAGTTAACCTTTTATGATAAATCCTTTAACATCAATCCCACCTATATTCCCTTGCAAAACCCTCAATTTCAATCACGTTGCACACGGGTTGTAGAGCACGTTGTGTAAATGATTGTTTTAGTGGTCAACTTTAAGATCTCTTTATGAACAACTAGAGAGTATTTTTGAAAAACCCAGATAGGGTTTTGTCTAGAACAGAACGAATAAAACAAACCTCTCTCATATATTCAAAAGGTGTCACAGTTTTGGATATTTGAATGAATATTTACAACCCATTTTTCCATATTTAAGTATTTAATGATTTCATGTTTTAGTCATCATCTTTGTGCGTAGATTCAGAGAATATGAAGAGGAATTTTTGAAACCTAAAGAGGTTTTTGTCAATAAAAAACCTAATAACAAAATCCTCTCTCAGTGTTTTCACATCTATCATGGTTTGGAAGATATGCAATGATCGTTGAGGACTATTTTCTAGAATTTCGCCAAGCCATATTTTCTGTAGGTTACTGTTGCACATCAACCTTGCTATGCAACTATGACGGCGCATCCATAATGTGTCCATATCAGCAGGGACAGGTCAGTAGAGGCACCAAGTCTTCATCAACTAGAACCAAGGTGAAATATCACCATATCATGGATTAAAACACCTTTTTTGTCAGGTGGTTATGATGTAATAAATGACTCAAGTTTGACTCCTTGTTTTTAGTAGTTTGTTTAGATTTTGATGCCAAAATATGTGTAACGGTAGCTTAACTTAGACAAGTTGTTGAATTCAAATTTATGAGTATAGGAGGATAATTTTTGTATATTTTATGGAGCTACATCAGCTCAAGGTTGACAAGTGTGTGAGGAATATATTATTGTGTGCATCTTGTGAACTATTTTATGAGATTAATGGAATTTTGGACTAGAAGTACCTAAAAGTTGACATCAAAGATACATGTGATTATTTCCTCTTTATGCTTTTTTTCTATTGTTTATTTGTTCTTATTGTCTCAGTTAGTTCATCTTAGTATTTTCTTATTTAATGTTCAGTGAGGTATATGTATCAGAATTCATCTGAAACTGATGCTTTATTGCATATATTTTCAACTTTGTTTCTGCTATAATTTTCTTAGGATTCATCCTTGATAGATGCCCTAAGGGTTTTTTTTGTTTTCTCTATAATTTTAATTTACAACGACATTTAATTGTATAAAGAGGAGTTTTCTATCTTGCCTCCGAGTAGTTATCTTTCAATCAACCAAGTGCCCATCACATTATCATTGATCTCTCATTCATGACTCCATTTCCCAATGAACCTTCCATTTTCTCTACCACCACCTCTTTAAATTCAATTTAAGCCAGAGATATATCCTTTGAACGAAATATCAAATCAATCCTTTCAGTGATTGATTTGAAAGAGAGAGCCCTCTCTGGGTTGGAAGGGATAGCTTCCAACCTCAATTTGGTTTGTGGTTACCTACATGGTTTCCCTCCTGTAGCTACGGGAAATTACAGAGTGATAACACTCCCAACCATATATATGTATAGATTTGAATATACAGAAGGTGAATCATCTTTCTTGTTGAGTTTGTGACTGGTTGTCATTAGACTACTAACATTTTCACTTTCAGCTATTCCGAAAATTTTAAGTATCTCTTTCAGGTATTTCGACTGAGTAATAAACATTCCTTTCAGTGACTAAGTGATTTGAATTCCAAGTAATAAAGTTAGCTCTCCAATCATAGACATTTAAAACTCTTTTGACATTTATTGAGGAAATTTATGACTTGATTCATCATTGTTGCAGCCAAATATGATTTCATTCGCATAGACCACTGTGACTAACAAACATTCTTTTTCAATTCTAAGATAGATATTATTGTTAGACATGCCTCTTTTGAATCCTTGTTGTAGCAGGTACTTATCCAGTCTAGCATACCATGCTCTTAGTGCTTGTTTAAGGCCATAGAGTGCATTCTTCAATCTATACACTTGTTCTTATTTTCCTGGTTGTTCAAATCCTTCTGGTTTCTCTATGTAGACTTCTTCTTTCAAGTCTACATTCAGAAATGTAGACTTTACATCCATCTGATACACTTTAAAAATTTTAAAGCATGCATATGCTGGAAATAATCTGATGGATTTCATTCTTGCAACTGGAGCTAAGGTTTCTTCAAAGTCAATCCCTTCTACTTGTGCATACACTTTGCACACCAGTCTCGTTTTATTTCTTATAACTTGATCATCTTCATTAAAGTTATTTTTAAATATTCACTTGGTCCCTACCACATTTTTATTTTTTGGTCTTGGGACAAGTTCCCAGGTCTGGTTTCTCTCTATTTGATCCAACTCTTCATTCATGGATCTGATCCAATATTCATCTTTACTAGCCTCTACAAATGTTTTGGGTTCTATCAAGGATAGAAAGGCTTGTTCTGATTTGTACATTAATTTTCTTCGTGTTTCAACTCTAGCACTTTTATTACCACGGATTAGACTTTCTCGATGATCTCTTTTTACTTTCCTTGATGGTGTTTTTTTAACTTGTCTTGGTGAATCTTCTTCTGTGCTTTATTCAGATTCTTCTTCATACTTTTCTTCTTCAAGTTGTGAGTCTTCCTCTTGTATATCTATACTTTCTTCATCATCATCATCTCTTATTATTTCATCAATTTGTGGATCAAATTGAGATTTGATCCCTTTTGTTTTTAGATCATCCACTTTTACATTTTCTCTTTCCACAATCTTGTAGCCTTAGATTATAACATCTGTAGGCCTTTTTGGTGGATGAGTAACCAAAAAATATGACTTCATCAGTTATGGAATCAAAATTTTCTAGGTTATCATCATCTCTCTTCATGTATAATTTTCTCCCAAACACTTTGAAATGCTTAACTGATGTTGGTCGGCCATACCATAACTCATATGGTGTTTTGTCATAGCTAACTCTAAGTTTTCCTATGTTAAGTATGTATATAGTTGTGTACATTGCTTCTCTCAAATATATATACGGTAGCTTGGATTCATTTAGCATAGTTATAGTTTCCTCTTGGATAGTTCTATTTTTCCTTTAAGCAACTCCATTTTACTGAGGAGTCCTTGGAGAAGAAAAGTTTGTTTTGATTCCATGAGTTTTACAAAACTCATTGAATTTGTGGGAAGTAAATTCCCCTCCATTGTTTGACCAGAGACACTTTATTTTGAGATCAATCTCATTTTCATCCAGTGCTTTGAAATCTTTAAATTTTTCAAAAGCTTCTGATTTCTCTTTAAGAAAACACACCCAAGTCATTCTAGTATAGTCATCAATGAAAAAAAAAAAAATATTATCCTTGTATACTCTTTATTCTTGTTGGCCCACATATGTCAGTATGAAAAGGTTCTAATGGTTTTGAGGTAGAATACTCTTTCATCTTGAATCTTAATTTTGACTGCTTTCCATGTTAAAGGTGCTTACAAACAGGGTTTGAAGGTTTAATAATTTTTATCATTCCTATCACAACTCCCTTGTTACTTAATTTTACCAAATTATCAAAATTTATATGCCCCATTCTTCTATGCCATAGCCAATTTTCATCTATTTGACTCATGCAACATTTTTCTCATTTTTTTGTATTTAAGATATAAACATCACTTGGTGTCCTTGTTGTAGTAGCTACTAATTTTCCATTCTTCTTTTATAATCTCACATTTTTTAGATTCAAATATGAGAATGTGTCCTCGATCACATGTCTGTCTCACACTAAGGAGATTGGGTTTCAAATTTTCAACTAATAACACATTTTCTTCTTTAGTTATGACATTTCCTAGACTGATTGTTCCCTTACCAAGTATTTTGGCTGAGACATCATCTCCAAATGAAAATTTTCCCTTATTTTCCTTTTTTAGACTGAGGAATTTGTTTTGATCTCCTATCATATGTTTTGAACACCCACTATCGGCATACCATTGACTTATTTTATATTTGGAATACAATGTTTTCTTACATTTTGTTTCCTTTTGTTTTTCTTTCCATATTTTCTTATGTTATTATTTTAGAAAGTTTGAAGTATTTGTTTTCATGGTAGATTATAATAATTTTCAATTACTAGATTTATGACCATAATTGTTACATTTGCAACATTCGATGTTGTAATCTAGTAGTGGAGAAAATGAATTATAGTTTCTACTCCTTTGATTGCTATTAGACTTGTTGTTCCTATGGCCATATCCTTGAAAACTTTTGTGATAGTTCTTTCTATAAGCTTTACAGTCTAATGCTTTGTGCCCAAAATTATGACAAGAAAAATAGTATTCAAGAAAGAGTTGTTGATACATTTTTGGGGGAGTTCTTCTTGTAGTAGTATTTTTTCTATACTAATTTATTTTTGGAGAGAGTGTATATCTATGTTGAGTAGAGTCAATCTTTATCTGGTTCTTTTCTCTTTTGAAGGAGCTCTGAAGGTCAACTGCATAAGTCTTTGGATTTTTATCACTCTTCTGTATTTCACATTTTAAGCCTTTGTTAGTTTCCTTATGATAGAAACCCAGTCCAGCCTTATTAATTGATGATCTTTGATTGTTAAGGATGTCATCCAATATTTTTGAACTACTTTCAAAGGTTAGTTCCTTTTTCAAGTTTCGTTCTTAGAATAACTGTATTCAACCTCTAATTTTTCACAGTTTTGTTCCTTGTTATTAAGTCATTTACTTAAGGCTTCTTCAATTCTTTTAGCTTCTTGTAGTTGATTTTTTAAAACATGATTTGTTATGTTTTCTTGATGCTTTTTTAAACTTCTTCTTCTCTTGATTTTTGTTCTTTCTTATAATATAACAATTTTTCTTTTAATGATTTGTTCTTCCTTCTACATCTTCTCAGTTCTTCGAGGGCACTAATGAGTTCTCCTTCAAGTTAAATTTCTCCTTCAACTTTTGGATTCTCTTCATTTTCATAATTACCATCTTCAGTAGTGTTAGTTCAAGTTTCTATTCACATAAATATAACCTCTATATTGTCATCTTCACTCATGTCAGATGAGCTACTGTCATCTTTAGAATAAAAATTTTTGTTTTTCTTATATAATTTCTTTTTGTATTGGGATTTACCCTTTTTATGTTCTTTTTTATTGTAAGCTTCTTCGTCATCACTATATTTTTCCTTGGGATAAGGACATTTGGAAGAAAAGTGTCCAATTTTTCCACAGTTGAATCATTTGAAAAGTAACTTCCCTTTGTATTTTCCAGATCCTTTCTTAAGTTTCTTAATGAAGTTTACTTCTTCCTCATTGAATATGTCTGAGGTTATTTCATTTGATACATGTTCATGGTTTTTAGTTCCTTTTGAGACTTTGAAGGTTGTTTCACCTTTTGAAGGTTTTTCTTGTCTTGTTCTCATTTTATAGGTTGTGATCATTATTGGCGTTATTGATTGTGTGTTGTCATTGATGGAAAAATGAATCAGTCATGAACAAAATTATACAACATGAATCAGTCATGAACAAAGTTATAAAGTTTTCATTAGTGTCAGGATGGCTAATAAGGTCTATCCATATGTAATTAAGAGTCATTTACTGAAAGAGAATGCAACATAGTAGAAAGGCTAAAGTTTAGGAGAAAAAGCGTATGGTAAATTTCATCGATGTAATATTCGATCACTATCAAGGATCGATGATCTTTGTTACAAGTGTATTTTCCAAAGCTCAGAAGAGATAGTCCTTTTGAAGTCACGCAGGAGATCAGTTTTCAGAAAGATAATTTTTACAGGTGGAAACCTTTATAAAAATCAAGCAACTGGATTCGTTCATCCTAAATTCAGATGTAAATTTGACCGTTGGATCAAAGAGGAAACTTGTGTAAATAAGGAGAGAGTCATGGTCATATGATTGAAGATTTAGGAGTGACTTAATCCATCAGATCATGTAGGAGGAACAATGGTAAAATTCAGAGCTGACTACTTAGGATAAAATTACCCGAAGGAAAAATATTTTAGCCGAAGATGAAGTCCCAAAGTGGAAATAAGTCATACGATCTCAGAACAATTTTCGGAGTAATATTAACTTTCCGATCAAAATGAAGTGGAAGGATCAGATAAGCAAGGCCAAGGCACGAAGTTCATGATTAAAATCATCAGATAGCATCAGGAAAGATCTCAGCCATTGAATTAAACCTGAGTAGAACTGGTCAACTCCGACGCTAACCACTCTGGAGAAAAGGAGTCTAGAACATGCAAGATTACCCGAAGGTCGAAGCCCCAAAGTCACGAAAAATGTTGATCTAGAGAAAAATATTATAGCTGTCAGATCATGGTTGCATAGAAGCATCCAACTCCGACACTAATGACTCTGGTGAAAAGAATCCAATAATACATGAAGGTCGAAGCCTTGAAGTCACGTCAACCATTGATCTAGATTAAAACATAAGAATCATCATATCATAAGGAGACTGTCAACTTCGACGCTAACCACTTCGGCGGAAAAGGATTTAGAACATATAAGTTCACCCAAAGGTCATAGTTACAAAGTCACGAAGTAAGAGACATGGTACACACAATAATATTCCACGTCGGCAAGGACACGTGGCACATTCAGATGGTGACTGTTGAAGGAAAATCTCCCTGCGGACAGGTAGATCTCCTCTTGAGAGCTAGACTCTTAACTCTTAAGACATAAGACGATTAACGTGGACACTGACTTCCTTTTAGATCTATACAAACTAATCCATGAGGAGGAAGGAGAATAGAAGTACCATTTTACCGACGTTTGTCCCTGCATGCTCCAAGTTGAGCTCCGATCTTTCGCTCCTCGATGAGCCCTATAGACAAACAATAGTACAACCACTTCCTACTTTATTGATATTAGCTCGAAAATAGATCTATCTATCAATGATAAGTTCATGTAAGATCAAACATGGACTAGAAATAAACAGGCCAAGCATGTCATATTGATGAGAACAATGACAGAAGTAACTTACAACCGTGGATGTGAATGTGACAACTTCATCAAGTCCCCTTTGTCTAACCCTTGCTCAAAAGATCCATGACCCGGATGACAGCAGCTTCACTAATTACTCTCCTCCAGTTCACCGTGTGTTTCCTATGATATCATAGGTTTCATGCTTGCAATTCTTCCCCCCTTTCCACCATGATAGAACTTGCTTATATAGGTTTGGAGAGGCTTAACCTCTTGAGCTATCTTTAGGGTAGGTTGAGGAATTCCCTCCTTAGATCATGGATCTTCTCCTAAGATCATGATTGAACCATGAATTCGAATGCAACTGCCTTCCAAAATTGAAATATCCTCCCCTTATTCTCCTCAATAGATCAACAGCTGCCCAGATTAGACAATGCTCCCTCAAAAGGGGCATCAAGGCGCTATAGCGCTCCCTAGTAGGCTCAAGGGGAGTGCCAACACTTCAAATATTTGTAGCACTCCTTCAGAGGGGAAGTTCGGTGCTATAACACTCCCTAGCACCTTATAGGGGAGCGCCAACGCTCCTAAGGGTGAGATAGGGGAGCGCTCTCCCTTAAAACCTTAGTTTGAAAGATCTTTTCAGGTGGCAAGAGATACCTGACTTCAGTTGACCATCCCTCTTCCTCGAAATCAGTCGTTTGAGGTATTCTAAGTGTCTCCTTGGTGTCGTCATCATGGCAGTATGCTTTTCTTAACATTTGTGACACTTGTGAATCAATATGTGACACTTGCGACAGTTGTGAGCAACATGCGACACTTATCAAAGCAAGTAATGTTGATGTGTAACAGATTTCCCCCAAAGTATGAAGTTAGAGGATGAGAACTGATAACTGAAATTCTTTGTAGACTTTCAAGAAAGGGTATAGACGCGAAGAACCTGACAGAAGCTGCACACAAACATCCAACAAATATTATGACACATTTCAAAACCCAAGGCAGGCATACCTATGCTTGGGTGATCAAGACTTGCAAGATATGGCCGCCATAAAATACACTGCGGATCCATAATTGTATTGATAAAAAGGTATAGCCACCGAGGATACAATGTGGATCTATACTCTGATGACCTGAACTGATCATAGCCACGAAAAATACACAGTGGATCTACAAGATGACAAGACATAGCCACGACCAATACAAAGTGGATCTATGTAACAGTATATGTATCATTTGTCCAAGATAAATTCCTTCACAACCTGGGCAAAGCATATATCAAAGTAATCACTCAACCCAGGGTCTTCTCACCGATCCCGATGTAGTACAAATCTAACCATGTGAATAGATGTCCTAATGTTGAACATGGCAGAAACCACTTGATTACCGGTCAATGGTGTAAACCGTTAACAAGCGCAAGGGAGATCACCATTAATGTCAATGATTCTGAAGGTACCCTAGTACATTCCAACGAATTTGAATGGATGAGCTAGAGTCGAACATCCATGGAATCATTCGATCATAGGTCAATGATGTAAACCTACTGTCGAATGTGAGGAGGACTGCAATTGAGGCATGCAGGTCCCAAAGTACTAACTAGTTTCTAAGTCTAGTCCCTGGATAATGTGTTGAAGTTGACATGAATAGACTCGTCGAAGGAGGGCCTTGATGTATCCCCCATCAACGACACGAAACGAACATAGATATGTAATTGGTAGATCAAATGAACATGGACTGACACGGGTTTTGAGACAAGATATTTGTGATGGCTGACTCTAGAGACAGATACTTTTCTTAAACACTGAGGCACGAGAGCAGAAACATGTCATGGACCAAAACTTGATGATGCAGTGGATACTGTGACTTACGTCAGGTGACCTAGAGGAGTGAAAGAAACTCAAAGGATTGGCTCAGTCCAGAGGTTCAGCGGATTTTAATGCGTGGAAAAGACAAAGTGTCATGTTCAAGGGCAACTCTAAGAATTACTTCGTAAAGTTCTCAAGAGACTGCTTGGCTTGCTTCTTTCAAATTTTACCCCATCCAGATAGATGAGTACCTCTTTTTAATTTAATGATCTCAAGGAGGATAACACATGCTCGATAAAACTCACCTTCGGTAAGTTCCTCTTCCTTTGTTTAACGAACTGGAAGAAGTAAGGGTTCGGTCTCGTATGGGCCTGTTGATGTGTGTTTTAGCGAGTCCAAAGACAGAAAAATCGAAGGTTTTTCATGATTATAGAGTCTATAAAAACACTTCAAAGAGAACTCTCTCAGTTCCTTTTTCGTACATTTAGTCTCACGAGGTTGAGAAAGAGATAAACTACCACTCGAAAGACGCCCTTTCAAACCTTTTAATGAGCGTGAAAGGAAGCAAGATTACTCGACAATCTTTTCATGTTTAGAGAGTCTGAAAAGAGTTTAAAGATGACTCCAGGGGGTTCCTTTTTTGTGTGTCCATGTGGGTCTGAAAAAGAGATAAAAGTATACCCAGTGTGTTCTCATATTTTCGATCTTGAAAACGAACTAAGACTATGCTCATGGATGTGACAAGGTAAACAAACGATTAAAACTGCTTGGAAACCTGTAGTGTCAAAACTGCAATCCAGTGGTTTAGTGAAGCCATTATATTGTCAGAGAAACCCATAAATAACTATACCTTATAAAAAATGGAAATTGTAATGACCCGCCTCGTTACGACAACCACTCTAGTGCCAGATGCAAATTTTTTTTTTTTTGGAGGTGTGTGTGCGTGCGTATGTACAAGGAAACAACTAGGATGAACATAAGAATATGTTCAGGACGCACGATACATAACCACATGCATAAATGAAGATCACACGACAAGTAAAACTGACTGCTAAAATATGACTGACCTCCCGCCCGTCCTACCCTGCAAGGTTAGGACCTCCAAGACACATAAGCAACGCTCAAGCCCAGTTTCCCATCGTCTTTAACCATTTAAGGTCTCAGGGCTGGCGACTGTTCTGAGGAGCATGGAGGTGTCTACATCCCACCCGACACAACAGAACAAGCGACTAACTGACCATGGTCAAGTACAACATACATAAGAAGGACAACTGCGCTCCTTACGGAGGATGCGTGACAAGAGGACTCCGACAACAGAACACAATCCCAACATCAATCACATGAACAACCACCCTAAAATACTAACTTGGGTAAGTAGGTTACGTAAGTCCAGGACAGGTTGCCATACTTATTACTCAACAACAACATAAACAATAATCAAGATAACGTTCACCGAGGTTTACGGACCTGACGGACAAGGATCCATTTGGACTATTCCTTTTTTAACACAGAAAGGGAGGGCTTGAGTATTACTAGTTAGACGTAGAACCGAAGTTCAGCTAACGTTCACACAGGCTGCTGGCCTTATCCCCAGGTTAAAACAAGAAAGCTTCAAATGGAAGACACAATGGACATATAGACACAGAGGAAAATTTCTTTTTAACAAACGAACAGATCGAGAGAGAGAGATGTTCTCCTACCCAACACAATGTGTGAAATGTCTTCTTACAATAAATGCCTAACCAATAATGTATCAAATCAAGATGGCAATCTATAAAAAGTTAGAATTTAAAAAGATAATAAGAGAGGGCAATCTATATTAATAAAATTAAATGACTAACGTAAAGGGCATTATTTGGAGATGACACTATCCATAGTTAAATTAACAGCAATAGGATATAGCAATTAGTCAAGGATTTCACTAATAGGAAAAGCATCTTGATTATAGGAATCAACAGAGTTATATCAATCACTACTTGGATTTACAATATACTCCATAATTAATAAACAATCTATAATATAATAAAATTTAAAGGACCATGACCACCATCCACTTGCTATTGTCATTAATTTAAGATGACCATTCATGTTAATATAACAATATGTAAGATAGCTAATAGTTAAATATTTCATTACAGGGAACTAGCATCCTGGTTATATGAATCATTAGTTGAAAAATACTATGTACTTTATGAAATTAAAACAATCTATAATATAATAACATTAAGGTGATCATGACAACTGTCCACATTGCAATTAATACTAAATTAAGTCAACCCTTAATTAAGGATGTCAACAATAAAATCACATAAGCATTAAGGGTGTCATCCGATCGAATTTATTGGAATACAACAATTTAAAAGGGCAGTGTATAATGATGACGTTTTTATTCTAAATTCCAACACGTCAAGGTTACAATTACCATGATAACGTTTTCGTTTTAAAATCCAACATATATATAAATGACCAGATATATCAATTACAATCCTTAAATGAATTTATTGCATAGCAGTAATTTAAAAAGGGGTCCTAATTAAAATCAATTAAATCCATTTAAAAATCWTAACAAGGTGTCTAGTAAGGACCATAAATCAAATCATAAAGAATGGTATCCATTTAAARGGCAGCACATAAATAGCCTTAATTTATCCATGACAGGTTTTTTATACCCTCACTTATCTAAGTCATCCCTGCCTTGATTCTATTAACCCAATAAATAAAATATAATATATATGACATGAACTCATCTAATCAGGAATTTCACCCATTAAATTCCACTAATAAAATAAACCGAGCGTAACATAAACAGTGCAATTATCAAGTTACAAGGGCCTTAGGTAAATAACAACATCGGTAATAACCCAAATCAAAGGGCATCCTAAAAGGCAGCGTAAGGACAGTTTAAAAAGGGCAGTATCATACATTACCACAAAAAGACAGGAATGACGAGGAACAGCTAGTTAAAGACAAAATTCCCATAACCAAAACACTCATAAAGATAACAGTACTTCAAATAGTTGGAGAGAAAAAGCATCGTGCCTTCCTACTCAGTGACCAATAAGTTACGAGTTACTTCCACTTGGTGATGGCGACTGGCTATTGTTAGGGTATCCGTGTAAGTGGGGTTTTGCATGGTGTAAAGGCAATTTACCTCAACGGTTGAACATCAGTTGGTGGCAAGGCGTTCCCTAAACGCTAAGATTGTTGTACCTACTGTTGCATCTGGCAACTAAAAGAAAACTTTCGGCTGGGCAGTGACCCATGGCACGACAGTCTGACAGGCAAGGGTAAACATAGGCACACCGGCAAAAATTAAAAACGAAGGGAACAGGCGCTGCCTCTCAGCCAGAGTTAACGCCCGTTTAATGTGGGAACCGCCCAGAATACAAGGCGATTAGACTCCCATGATTAAATTCCACCGCAAGCCACGAAAACGCAGACCGTAACCAACTACCGTGAGGTAAGGGAAGTCGGAATTTACAGTCTGTGAGGGATTCGCGTTCCCCAGAACACGCCCAAGCAAGGACAAACCTCGCGATGGCTACATGAAATCAGGGAACAAAATAAAAACAAGAAAACTCAATAGAATGAGCAGACTGAGACTGACCGCCATAGAATGTGCAGACTGAGACTGAGCTCGTGGGTGCATTGTAATTGAAACGTAACAGTGGCATCCGAATCTTATTTCATTGAACAAATAAATTAAAAAAAAATAAAACATCGATTCAGGAAACCACAGAAGGCTGCGAAATCCGGAAATATCCCAACCTAAACATCACTGCGAATCACAATCCAGATCGCCAACGAATTTAGAGGAGGCACACGGGGTCAATAAAATCCAGGGCGATCTCCAGGAAGGCGAAACCAAGTCATAACGGCCAACATGAATTAAGAATTTGCCGGAGCGTCTCAAATGCCAGGACGATTAGATTCCAATGGAATAGGTTTAGCTCGATTTCCACTGAATCTTTAGCTATCCCCAAGAACGACGCATAGTCCAATGAATTCGGTTCTGGGCGAAATACAAATTAAGCGGATTTACAGGGTTAAGCCATACTGGATCGATGCCCAACAAACACAGTCATTAGATTTAAAGGAAGCCAACAGGTAAATGGTTAGACAACGCTGGGAAAAGGGAAGATCGCTGGGTGATGACCCCCTTTTAATAATTTAAAATCCTCCTAAGATTGAATGGTCACCAACTGTAACACCTTCAAGATGCAAGGTAAAGGTAACGACCTATCACTAGAACATTTAAAATCAAAGGGTGCAGCAGCTACCTTAAAGTACAGAGGAGACAAGTACTATAGCCATATAATCCAATCAACCCACAATTTGATATCAACTGATTTATAATTCATCCTATTCTACCAATAAAATAACAACCATACCTTTGCCTCAACGCCGTCCTCGTATGTCGTCCGCGCTCCGCGTTGCTCCTGCTCCGCGTCGCTCCTGCTTGCCAACGGGGGAACGCTCACCGGTACCTCCCAGCCAACGCGAGGGGTACTCTGCTTCCCCCTTCGCCCCCCGAGCCGCAAAGGAGCCACACAAGAATCAGAGTTAACACTAGCATCTCAGCTCGCCTCCACGGCCGAGCTACCACTCCAAAAACCAGCTGAGATACACCCAACTCCACACAAGAAAATCCGTCAAACCACAATTCGGCAGCGTAACGTTACGCTAGCCGTTCCTCCCTTTTTCCTTTCTTTCCCTTTCTTTTATAGGAAAAATGAGACCCACCTACTTTCCTGATTATTAATTAATTAATATTTTATGACAAAACTCCTAAGCAATCTCCGCCGTCCAAGTGTCACTCATCCCTAGGGTTCTCCAATAATTAATTTATGTTTATTAATTAAAAGTCTAAATTCCCTCACATCCCCAAAATCGCTCCTTAATCTTCTCCTAGGGTTCCTAGATCCCCTCT
>SNQJ01S0110715.1:28964-43492 GCA_010110895.2 Picea sitchensis
AAAATCAAACCAAATCTTAACAAGACTGTTTCATGAATACAATTAATGGTGAACAAAATCGTATGAGATAAAACAATCATTATCGGTTTGCACAGGATCCAAATCGTTTTAATCAAATAGCCAAAAATGGTCACGATAAAACAAGCAGAACTCTATCCATAAATCTAGTCATAGACTTTGCATGCTTAATTTCCAACAGTTCATAGATATGGTCATAATTGTCATTGACTAGTCATAGTAACGAATTGATAACCTTTAATTAAAATCACAATGTGTAACAACCTCCATTGTAATCGGATAAAATCATATCAACTCAAGAATCTTTACACAGTCAATGGACAGAAGCATGATAAAATCTACAGATTCATGAATCGAGCAATAATCCAAATCAATTTTCACGGAGTTAATAATAGAAACAACATCGTAACCTTAACCAGAATCCAATTCGAATAAGTTGCAATCAATGAGAATCAAATCAGTTGTGATTCGGTTATGCATCAACAGGAAAGTATAAAGTTTGGTCGAATGAAATTGAAATAGTTAACCGATTTATCAATAATACTCATATCATAACCAATTCGAATTATACCATTGAATGTACTCAAAATTCGGGATACCAATCAACAGACTATTTAAAAATATTAACAGCTTGTATTACCAACAGAACATCGAGCTAATTTTGAACAATCATATCTATTCGATGATCTATCGAATCAAATCCAAATCCACGCTGGAAACAGAAATATTCAAAACTGAATTTGAATTCATTATATAAAGCTCAATTATTTATAAAAAATGATTGATATCAAACATACCTGTGGATCGACGAGATGGCTTGTTGGGTAAGAGGGAGTTTTGAAGAACAGATCTCAGGAAATGCATACAGACTCAGAACGCATGTTCCCGCCATTGAAAAATTGACCTGGAAAACGAGAGCTGGATCTCTGTAGCCACTCAATTTCTGAGGAAATCGTCCACGAAAAGGGTAAAGGGGCTAAAAACGGTTCGGGGTTTTCAACCGTTCGATCTGCTTCGAATCCGTTTGCCCAGAATCGCTTACGTAAAAATGTGACTCTGGGAGCAAATTCGGGGCAGTTCTCTCTTGCAAAATGAAACCACAATCAACTCTGAAAATCATGAGGGTTCAATACACCCTTCAGGAGCTAGGAGATAACACACCGAGAGCTGGGCTAAGGGACAAGGGTTTGAACAGAGTAGGTTTAGAGATTTTCCCAAAAATTAATAGAGGTAACCCTGGAAAGGAAGCAAACATCAATGCAATGTGTGCGAG
This sequence comes from Picea sitchensis, assembly GCA_010110895.2. Lineage (NCBI taxonomy): Eukaryota > Viridiplantae > Streptophyta > Pinopsida > Pinales > Pinaceae > Picea > Picea sitchensis. Next base: position 30,256 of record SNQJ01S0110715.1, read on the forward strand.
GGTGGTAGAAGGCAGTAAATCCATGCAGATCAATAGTGGTCACAGTACAACCAGCCAATACACGCCAGCACTATCATAGTGTTCAAAAAATTATCGTATAGGTTAACACCAAAATTGTATATGCGCCCATGTATCAATCATCATTCAACCAAAGTGTCAAACCGAATTCATATAATCGACAAGCCAAAGTTATAAAAAGATTTAACATAAGGATTACTTTATATATATATAAACCAAATAAATCATAACCCCCATGTAGAATAAAAGATGAGGCAAGTCATAAAAAGTTTAAACCCAAATGCTCAATAACTTACAAAATCAATAGAATCAAGTTGTGCAATCAGCATGGTTTGAAAATCATGTTGCTTGGCTAACTTATGAAACAAATGACAAGTGTTATGCCATAGTTTTAAACCATCAACACTTAATTTGAAACAAATATGAAATGTTGACCATGCGCCGATGTATTGTGACAGCTCACATTCATAGCTTAACCAATGTACAAATGGGTTTTCATATAATCAAAACATTTATAATTATGAAAACATAAACATAGGCATTAAATTAGAAAGAAAAGTATAAAAGTTTTAATCATAACACCCATGTATCTTATAAAACCAAAGGTTAAATAAATGCAAATCCAAATGCATTACAAACCAAGCCAGATAATAAATCGAAGCACGAGTAATGAATATAGATCGAAAGATTTGCCAACTAGGTAATGATAAGTGTAATGTAAGTGCAAAGGGAATATCAATCAGAAGGATGACAACAGTTCCAACAACGATTCTAATGTGACTTTGAAGGAATAAGTTTTCATGCTTACAGTTCTGAAAACAAAACGAAGATAGGCGTGAAAAAAGGCGCAAAGAATAAAAGCGTCGTTTATTTGAAAATTGCGACGAAAAATCAATGTTTGTGAAACATTGGTGTAGGCAACTTATGAGACAATGAAAAATGTGAATTGGGTGCCAACACAGTGCCTAAACATTTGTACATGATGATGCCTTTTAATGTGATGTGTTTTAATTTACATGTGATGTACAATTTTTCTTTCCTTTATGAAATATTATATATGGGCGAGATACCAATCCATGATGTAATTAGCTAACGAATCTGACACATTGTTGAGTTCTCGTGGAATATGTCTGTATTCGATATAATCAAACATTCGTTCAAGATGACGAACTTGTAGGTGGAGGCATAGCAGGATAGGATTACGAATAGCGTAGATACGATTGAGTTGATAGACCACGAGTTAGGAGTCTAGGTTAACAATGATACGAGAGATACCTAGGGAGGAGGCTTGGGTCAAGAGTCCGATGACAGTATGATATTCTACCATGTTATTAGTCGTTGGTCCTAAGAAAATACCTCCTGAACTCACCACCTCGTCAAAATGGTAAATGACCTATGCTGCCGAAGCAATGTTCCGGGTGTGTCGACTAGCGTCGTCCGCAAACCCGACAAAGATAGGAAAGGAAGACTTCATCTGCGCATGAAAACACAAGGCAAAATTATGAGTGGAAAAGGTAAAGACTCGAACATGCGAAAGAAATAGACACACCAAACTAAAATACAATAATGTACAACGTACATATGCTAGGTGATATAGGCATAGTACTTTTTAAGGTAAAGCCCGTTCCGGGGCTCCCCTAGGGAAATTCCATCATAATTGACTAACTCGTAGGCGCCTCTGTGTAGAACATGTTTCACAATGTAAGGGCCATGCCATAGAGGTTCTAACTTACCTGTCCCCAATTTGTCATGAGCCTAGTCATAGACGAGGACTAAGTCTCCTTCTGCAAAAGTCCGAGGATGGACGGATTTGTTGTATTGATTTTTTTATCTATTTAAGATGTGCCTCATTAACGAGAGTGGCATCACGACATGTTTCATCCAGTTTGGATAGATATAAGAAATGTTCTTCTTCAACAGAAGTATGGGGTAGGAGTTCTACTTTAAGTTTCAGAGATGGAATCTCACACTCGATTGGTAAAACGGATTCGATGCCATACACCAACTGGAAAGGAGTAAATCCAGTTGCGGTTTTCACAGAAGTACGGTAAACCTAGAGATAGGAAAAAAGTTGTAGATGCCAGGATGTCTTGTTTTCCCCTACCATGCATTGAATCATGGTTTTGAGGACTTTTTTGATGGCCTCAACTTGTCCATTGGCCTGAGGATAGTATGGGGATGAGTTTTCATGGCGAAAACCCAACTTGGCATGCAATTCACTCATCATCTGGTTCTTAAAGTGTGCACCGTGATCAGTGACAATGGCGCATGGTACACCAAAATGAGTTATGATGTGGTTAAAAAGAAACAGAGCTGCGGTACGACCATTGTTCAGAAAGGTAGGCATATCCTCAACCCATTTGGTAAAGTAGTCGACAACAACGATTATATAACCATGCCCCCCGGTTGAGGTAGGATTACATTGCATGAAATTGATACCCCACTTGGTGAAGGGGCCGATGGAAATAATGGGGTACAACGTAGTAGGGTTGTGCATGCCTTGTTGTTAAAAATTTGGCAGGGTGGGCACTTTTTGACTGCCTCGATACAATCTTTGAAAATCAAGGGCCAAAAATAGTTGGCACGTAGGATTTTTTGGGCTGTGGCCATCCCAGAAAGGTGACCGCCACAGGCGCCAAGGTGACAATCGTTCAGAACGCGTTCATCCTCCACATGAATCAGACATCTTCGAAGGATAGTGTCAATACCACGACGATACAAGGTGTCACTGACGATAAGATAATGACGAGAATGGTGGTGAATACATCGACGCTCTTCATGGGAAGTGTTAGGCTAAAAACGTTGGGTTTGGAGGTAAAGGAGGATGTCTCCGTACCAAGGATCAGAGGTGCTAATGAGGAAAAGAGTTTCATCGGGGAGAGAATCTCTAGGTTCGATGTCTTCATCAGCATGGGGGAGATCACAGATAAGTTCCGCAAACACCAGGGACTTTTTGGCTTTGGACTTCGTGAATTCAAGATCGAATTCCTGAAGGATGATGATCCATTTAGAGTATTTTCCCCCGAGCACTTGACGTGTCAAGACGTGGTACATGGGGTTTGAGTCCACAATCACCGTGGTGGTGCGTAGTAAGATGTAATGGCGAAATCTCTAGACAGTGATGACGGCTCCCAGAGCCAGTTTCTCTACATGCGAATATCAGAGTTCGAGTCTAGATAGACTCTTGCTCAGGTAATAGATCACATGTTCCTCACCATTGGGGTCCTCCTGAACTAACACCATTGCAATAGTGGAAGTGGAGGCAACTAAGTAAAGGATGTAGTCCTTTGTATACTCTGGAGGATGTAACAAAGGTGCGTGGGTCAGGGCATGCTTGAGAGCATCAAATGACCGTTGAGTGATGTCATCCCAGATGAAAGGGGTGTTTTTCTGCAGTAACCACATGAATCCTTTAGTTATCTCAACGTAGTTACAAATGAAACGATGAAGGAAGTTTGTTTTTCCTTGCAAACTTTGGAGTTGGGTTAAATTGGTAGGTGGGGGTAAGGCCAGAATAGCCTTAATCTTTAAAGGATCCACCCTAATCCCATATTTAGAGACAATAAAACCGAGGAGTCAACTGGATTTGATAGAAAAAATGCACTTATGTGGGTTTAAGCGGATACGATAGAACCGACATCGGAGAAAAATAGCCCATAAGTGATCAATGTGATCGAATCGATTGGATGAGTGGGCAGGTAAGTCATCGAGTTAGGGTTTTGCGATATGCTTGATATCGTGGAAAGCGTACAACATGGCCCGCTGGAAAGTAGTACCAGTCTTTTTAATACCAAAAGATAGCTTTCGATAGGCAAAGGTTCCCCATGGGTAGATAAAGGTTGTCTTATGTTGATCAGAGGTAAAATTTCAATCTAGTTATACCCGGAGAAGCCATCCATGAAAGAGAAGATTATGCTCCCAGCACAATTATCAATGATTTGGTTGATGAAGGGCATAGGGTAGTTTTCCTTTGGACAAGCCTTATTGAGATCCCGATAGTCAACACAGACACGAATGGTCCCTTGTTTTTTGGCAACCAGAAAAAGGTTGGAGACCCATTCCGTCAAAGGGACAGGATAGATAAAGATAGATTTTAAAAGTTTCTCAACTTCTGCCTTTATAGCTGTGATTTTCTTGGGATGAACTGGGCGGAGTTTCTATCGAACAGGTTTTGCACCAGGGTAAGTCTTGATTTCATGTACGAAAATCGAAGGGTCAATCCCTAGCATTTCCTCGTAGCTCCAAGAGAAGACATTGCAGAATTATTTAAACAGAGTGGTGTAAGAGACCACTTCTTCGGGTGTGCAATTAGCACCAAGGTTAATGTTTTCCACAATGCCCTCTTTGATTGAAATATCGATAATGATCGTAGTAGAGATGTTACCCATATTCCCCTCAGAAAGGGTATCTTGTGTGAGGATGGGAGATTGCGGAGCATTGGTAACATCAGGAGGGAAGACAAAGTGTATGTCTTGGTGAATTTCTTCCAAAGGCAGAAGAAAAGAGGATCGATGATGGTTATCATCCCAAGGTACATTGTCAATACTAAGCATTTCCATTATAGATTTATCGGAAGAAAAATTTTGGGAAATGTAATCGATTCCAGACGATAGGGAATCCAACCATGAAGGTATCGAGTAGGCATCAGGTGCCAATAAATGTGGGTTGTCTGGAGAGGGAGAGGTAGATTGAATAGCTATGTATGTGGCCTCGGCTGGGCTAAGTGGCATGGTGTCACCGAGCACATCGAATTCCATATGACTAGGCACAATCCAAGGATCAGATGATTCCAAAGATTGATAAGGCATAGTCGAAATCATATTGACAGTGGAAATATGATGTGTGGTGGGTGGAAGTGGTGTAGGGAAGGTACCCATAAGGCTAGAATTTTTTAATAAGCCAACACCAATGCTTTCATACGTAATTGGGTGGTCTCCCAAAAAAGGAATGTTGTTGGTGACAGGGGCACGAGCGTCGGGTGTATAGAAATCTAGTTGATCGATAGTGACAATTTTGCCTTGATGGGGGAACTATACACATCGAAACACCGACGAGGCGATGACAGTCATAGCATATAACCAACTTCTTCCAAGTAGTATGTTGTAATCGAGGGGGGCGTAGACCACCTCGACATCAACAGTAACAGTTTTCCCGCCCAACTGAACGACTAAGAATTGTAAAAGTCCGTGAGGATGAAAACCTCATCCATCGAAAGTGCGTAACATCGTAGGGGATTTGTTAAGGGTAGGTGATTTTAAGCCTTTCCAACAAGCTAAAGACATGACACAAGTAGAGGCTTCATCATCCAAGATAGTTCGGTGGATTTGTTGATTGTGAACAACAACATCGATTTGAAAAGCTAGTTGGTGGGAGAGTCGTGGTTGATGATCATCTAGATTAAACATGAGGTTATTAGATGACTCAGGATTGAAAGCACTGATGGTAGCTAAGAGTGTTCTATGTTGGCTGGGACAGTGTTGTAGAAATTCCAAAGCAGACATAGCACACAGAGCTTGAGCCAAATCTTCAACAATGTTGTAGTTTTGGGCAGCCCGTGAACTAGGATTAAAGGTGGATTTTCGGATAGTGCTCTTAGGAGGGCATAAAATGGAGTCAAACGAAGGTTTCTCAATCTAAAGTGGCCCGGATGAAGGGCTAGCAGACGGAGGACTAATGGAAGATGGTAATGGGTCTGGTAAGGAAATGTTAGTGGGCTTCGCCTTATCAGGTTTAATCGGTGTGTCATAAGTCATAGTGCGAGTGGTAAGATTAATCCCATTAAACATGTAAATGTGGGCACTTGTCGAGGCCTTATCATGGGATTGGTTGGAACTGCCCTCTGGAGTGGGGTTTTTAGCAACCAAAGATTGTTGCTGTGGAAAAGGCTGGGTAAGCACAACGGGTTGTGAATTCCCCTTAAAAATCTTGGCCACTTCATCGCGATGTGGATAGTCTTGAGTGTAGTGATCATCGCCACAAATGAGACATGGGAATTTCGGTTTCCGTTGTGGTTGTTTTCTGGCAGTAGGGGTTTGAGGTTGATTTTTTGGTTGTTAATTGTTGTTGGTTTTCTTTGGTTTATTTCTTGCTTTCTTCTTGCCCCTAGGTTGTTGTGAAGGGGTTGATTGGACCGCATTCACCTCAGAGACCTGAGTTTGAGGGGAGGTAGAAGAGGGTACAGTCGGACTGGGAGCAGCCATCGAAGTGGGCCGCTGGGTTGTTCCAGCCGACTGGGAAGTAGATTGGTTTTTGACGGAGCCAATGACTCCATCCGCGTGTGAGGTAGACGATGGTTTGGACGGATCATTAGTGGCACGAGTAGCATTTGGTATCAACTCATAGAGAGTACCAAATTGTGAATAAACCAAATCTAAGTACTGAGCCTGAGCAATAGCTTCTTCCTCGGTAACTACACCACCCATGGAAACATCACGAACGATCTGGGGTAACAGTGATTTGGTGAACCATTCCGCTAATAATTGGTCAGGAATGACCGCTTTGATTAGCCTTCATCGTCGTCTCCATTCATGAATATGATCAGAGATATGTACGGAGGTTGTTTGATGAAGGGAGGTCAATAGTTCAGTACCCGTCTCGTATCGAATGGGTAGTTGGAAGTGTGTGAGGAAGGACATGGTAAGGGAGTTGAAATCGTGAAAAGAGGCGCATGGTAGTTCAATATACCACTTTGCTGCAGAGCCTGTAAGCGTTCATTGGAAAAGACGCAAACGTATAGAATCATCCATGAGGGAGTTGGATGAACACCACAAATGGAAATTCATCACGTGGTTGTTTGGGTCTTCTCCGGACTTTCCGTCGAATTTTGGAATATCAGAAGGAAGTTTAGCTGGAATAGATGGCCAAACTGGAGAATGAAAAACAGGATCATTCGTTAACCGAGACAAGTATGGAAGGTCCAGAGTTTCTAGGAAAGGTATTTGTCAGTTAACCTATGGGTAATACTGGTGTGGCATAGGAACACCAGTAGGACCATACACTGGGTTAGATGGATAATTGTAACCAGTGGGTCCTCTTGTATAAGGTTGGTGTTGACCAGGGTACACAGGATTTGAGGTGTTTTGAGAAACATGTGTGAGCGGAGGATAACCGGATGGGTTTTGAGGATTATAAGATGGATTTGGCGTTTGTCCATAAGGAGGTTATTGTGGAGCTTAAGAATTGTGTCCCCCCAAGAACTGTGGGTTTCCTGGAAAAGGGATATTCCACGGATTAGGTGTGGTGGACACATTTTGTCCATACGGTTGATGGTAGGCTCCAGATTGAGGCTGCCCCCTAGCATGAGGGTGTCCTCCAAATGGAAATTGTCCTCCGGTGGGAGGATGCCCCCCAGCTTGAGGTAGAGTTCCCAGAATTTGAGAACCAAACGTAAATGACTGACCGATACCGCTGAACAGATTAAGACTACCAAGACCGATCCCTCTGGGTTGTTGTATAGGTATGGAACTTCCTGGCATAGCTTGGGTAGTAGTGGTAGCGGAAGAATTTAGTGCTCTGTACCCAAAAGGGAGTGATGATGAAGGTCTAGGTGTTATGGTTGTGCCAATTGTAGCTTGGCTAACCACCGCATTACCGGCGGGAATAGTCGGAATGTGAGGGACCATTGTAGAGTGAGCCGTCTGGAGAGAAAAAGTGGACCTTAGGCCAGCGGACGATGTGTTCGGACTGACGAATGGTGTGGCTGAAAAAACGGTAGTACCAGTAAAATGGTTTAAAGGTACGGTGTAGGTGATAGGTGCGTCGACACCTATTCCTGTTCTGTAAATATCCCACACCATGCGTGGTGGACTTCAAACAATGTCTGTAGTCCAAAAGGGGTCATCGACTAAAGGGTTGGAATGAGGCCCAGTCAGAATGTCAGAAGGATTGACGATGACAAATTCACCGACTGAATTCAGTTGGAGAACATGTCGCTCATATCCCTCCAGAATGCGGAAAGCTTCCGGAGACTCTGAAAAAATTCAAAAATTCTCTAAAGGAGTGGGAACTTCTTCTTGGGAGGTTATAGTGTCGTGAACCTCTCTCTGTTGAGGAGATTCCTCCATAGAATGAGGGGGTAAAGGGGTATTCCCTTCCATATTTTCTGGAGGAAGTCCCTGTAGCCTCCGCGAACGGCGTGGAGGGTCGATGTTGGAAAAAAAGAGTTGGCAGAAAAGATCTATGGCCAACTACCAAAAAGAAACAACATACACTAATAGAATCTAGGAATCACAACCAAGCAAACAGAACCTTCTCTCGATGACTGTACTAGTTGGTGATGAAATCCAACATCACGTGATCAAGTCAAGAAGGGGTGGGGATATGGTGGAACAATTACAATGGTGATCTGCTTAACGGACTTTCACCCTGGTGCAAGCTTCCACGCAGTAATTGTGGATTTACCCTCCAAGGAGCCCGAGTGAGTTTGACCAATGTCTTCTCCAGGTATAGTGAGACTTCCCTTCACTGTCACCTTGTGTAAGATCCTAAATATTATGGCTACTAAAGTTACCAATTCACAGCCAGCCCCTGGGCGGGTACAGTCGACAGTCCAGTCCGAATGTACGGGCAGGGTATCTAGCCCGAAATCAACTTGAAAGGATTCCACTCAACATTGTGGGTATACCTTTAAGCGATCCCCATAATACAATCTGACCACTACAATCAGTCAAACCATGGAGGGATAATCTCTATAACTTTCCCGAATGCGACCTCGTGCGTAACCCCTGTGTGAGAGGGGGATCCCAGGCAGACTTATACGACAATTGGATTTGACTCTCCCTAGGTCAAGATGCTAATGTTTGTTTTGGAAACTTTGGAGAGTTATGCTCATAGTCTTATCCAAGGTACTAGTCCTAGGCTATTGTTGGTGGAGGATCCTAGAAAAGAAAATGTTCTAGATAGTTTTTAATTAGCGTTCATTTTATAGCTATTCTTTACTCAAAAGGGGTGCATGGAAGTGAAATGGATGGAATGATGACTCATTCCCCAAAAATGAATCAAAGATGATAAGCAGCCATTTCTTTTCGATGAATATCTATTTAAGGGAGGGAGAGAGAGTTCTTTTCACTAACAAGCACTAATAAGGAATGACCTCAAACAAATTTTCTTCAATCAAATCCGATGTGGTGCTAAAACTTTTGGAAATACCTTCTAATATGAAAAATAAATCATGAAGATGTCTCTTTATTGTTTGTATGTGAATAATGATTGATTCAAAACAACACTTCTCCTTCCAATTATCCTTTTGGATCAAGGAAACTCAGACAAACACAAGCAGGTTTCGTACAAACAATACACCCTCTCATTGTGATAAAAAACAAGAAGCAAAAGAAAAGAAAAACAAATAAAATCAAGAACTTCACACCAAAAGAAATGTCGAAGAACAATGACCTCAACTAAAACCAAATGAAGAGGTTTGTAGACTTCTGATGTCCTTCACCAGAGTTTCTCGCTCAGTCAAAAAGGAGAAAAAAACAATGCATGGGTTTCAAACTCCCAACAGCAGAAAAACTCAAAAATAATGAAGAAGGCTATGAAATTTAAACAACAAGGTGTTTGTTCCTCAGAAGGAAGGATGTCAAAGTTTAATGGGAAGAAGCATTAACTCACACGGAGGCTCAGCAAGTGAAATACAGAGGCTAGACCCTGAAAAGAGCAATTCTGGAAAGGTTTTTGGCCAAAAGAGGGTTGGCGCTCTGGTGTAAAGGGAACCAAGCATTATAGCACTCTGTGTAAGATATTCAGGGAGCACTGGCGCTCTGTTAACATAGCCACAGGGGCGCCAAGCTTGAAAAGCTCCTAAAAATGTCAAAAAATCCAAAAATTGCAGTCTAGTCTTGGCAATCAAGTTGAGTGTGATGGGGTAGGGAGTCAATCGGCTCATGAAATCAATCAAAAATGGGTGAACCAGGTCCGAAAACAATCAAGGGGTAAGACAAGGTCTATGAGGAGAAATCGAAACAAAAAGGTTTCGATTCGAGGCTCCCCAGCTCTTAAGTGTTAAGAGTCTAGCTCTCAAGAGGAGATCTACCTGTCCGCAGGGAGATTTTCCTTCAACAGAAACTGGTGATCACGTTGGGACACTGACTTCCTTTTAGATCTATACAAACTAATGCATGAGGAGGAAGGAGAACATAAGTACCTTTTTACCGACGTTTGTCCCTACATGCTCCGAGTTGAGCTCCGATCTTTCACTCCTCAATGAGCCCTGTAGACAAACAATAGTACAACCACTTCCTACTCTATTGATATTAGCTCGAAAATAGATCTATATATCAATGATAATTTCATGTAAGATCAAACATGGACTAGAAAGAAACAGGACAAGTGTGTCATATTGATGAGAACAATGGCAGAAGTAACTTACAACCGTGGATGTGAATGCAACAGCTTCATCAAGTCCCCTTTGTCTAACCCTTTCTCAAAATATCCACGACCTAGATGACAACAGCTTCACTGATTACTCTCCTCCAGTTCACCGTGTGTTTCCTATGAGATAATAGGCTTCATGCTTGCAATTCTTCCCCCCTTTCCACCATGATAGAACCTGCTTATATAGGTTTAGAGAGGCTTAACCTCTTGAGGTATCTTTAGGGTAGGTTGAGGAATTCCCTCCTTAGATCAGGGATCTTCTCCTAAGATCATGATTGAACCAGGAATTCGAATGCAACTGCCTTCCAAAATTGAAAGATCCTCCCCTTATTCTCCTCAACAGATCAACAGCTGCCCAGATTAGAAAGTGCTCCCTCAAAAGGGGCATCAGGGAACTATAACGCTCCTTATTAGGCTCAAGGGGAGTGCCAGTGCTTCAAATATTTGTATAACTCCTTTAGAGGGGCAGTTCGGTGCTATAATGCTCCCTAGCACCTTATAGGGGAGCGCTAGCACTCCTAAGGGTGAGATAGGGGAGCGCTCTCCCTTAAAACCTTAGTTTGAAAGATCTTTTCAGGTGGCAAGGGATACCTGACTTCAGTTGACCATCCCTCTTCCTCGAAATCAGTTGTTTGAGGTATTCTAAGTGTCTCCTTGGTGTCGTCATCATGGCAGTATGCTTTGCTTAACATTTTCGACACTTGTGAATCAATATGCGACACTTGCGACAGTTGTGAGCAACATGCGACACTTGCGACACTTATCAAAGCGAGTAATGTTGATGTGTAATAGTGACAAGTGTCAAGCTCTAGTTGGCACTTTAGGTATATGAAAGTAACGAATCTAGGTGACACATGGCATCCACTCAGCCAATGCCATGTCAACAATGACGTCAACAAGCTACATCACTACGGGAGTAAGTCCTTCAGGGATATCTAGTTTCTACTACCAGCAAATACCCGAAGCGTCGAAGTCCGAAGTTAGTGATGGTCATTGATATAATATATTTTGTGTTCTCTCAACCATTGATCAAGTATAGTGGAAAGATAGAGTAAGCGTAAATCACAAAGTAACGCTAATCGTTGATCTAATTCAGGAGCATTCTCGACCATTGATCAAGTACAATGGAAGGATAGAGTAACCGTAAATCATGAAGTAACTCTAATCATTGATATAATTTGGGATCATTCTTGACTGTTGATCAAGTATAGTGGAAGGATAGAGTAGGCATAAATCACGAAGTAACGCTAACCATTGATCTACTTCCGGAATTTTCTCAATCGTTGATCAAGCATAGTGGAAGGATAATGTAAGTGGAGGTGTTAACCGATAGAAAGTGGTCACCACCACTTTATAACTTATTCGGTAGGTTATCACTCTGGAGGAATTGAACTACTTCAGAGTTCTAGTAACCCAAAGACCCGTAGTACCAAAGCTCTGAAATAAGATCTGGACCATTGAAGTTTATGGACACACATCAACTCAATATTAATAGAGTATACACACTTCGATGAAATTTAGTCCAGGAAAATTGGAAGTTTATAAAAATAACAAACTACCGAAGTCGCGAAGTACCAGAGGAAATGACAACCGTCCATCTCATGATTGAATCCTATCCATTAGATAAGGATAAGAAAATTGTGAGAAATGATTCTTTTAAAATAATGATCAGCCCATTGATCCAAAATTGTGATCAAAGATGAGGATTAAATGTTGGTCAGTTTGCACAGGTTGTTGCACAGGTTTTGTCATTAATGTCAAACTTGAAGCTGCACGGTGGTTCACTGAGAGATCCGTCGGAATTCGGGAATCAAAGAAAGGAGGAGCTCTAACCTTTGACATCATGATACATGAAATCGTGAAATGCAAAGTCCCGATGGGGTCAGGACCATCTAATCATGAAAGGCTGTGGGCCGTTGATCGGAGCGTAAAGTCCCGATGAGATTAGGACCGTATGATCACGAAAGGTCGTGGGACTGTCGATCAGAGAAAAGTGGATATAGGGAAATCAGAAGTCAAAGGAAGGAAATGTGATAGCATTCCAACTCGTGAAATGAGGAAATGCGAAAATCCAAAATGCCACCGAAACATGAATGTCGAAATACCGAAAGGGACACATGTCACATGATTGTGGGAGTTTCTATTTCGTGATTCCGGGAGTTGGAAGTGTCAAGGAAAATCATGACAAGAATGATGAAATCACGAAATGAAAAACCACGATGTTTCAAAGTTTCAGATACCGGGAGTTGGAGGAGTCAAGAGTCGAGACTCTTCATCACAAGAGTCACGAAGTTGCGAAATGAGAAACCCCAAAATCCCGAAACAGGCACACCAAAAAAGACTCCATTTCAAAGTTTCGCAGACTGGGAAATCAAATATCAAAGGAACTTTAAACTTTGAAGTAGCGAACCCCAAAATGACAAAACACTAAAAGATGAAATGCCAAAAGGGACTATTGTGGGTCTCGAAAACCCGAAAAGAAAAAACCCTGAAATGCCGAAATACAAAACACATTTTAGTTAAGCCTGTGGTCATATCCAATGGGCATATGGTTTAAGCACAAGTGTCTTACCGAAGCGCTAGAGGGTTATTCTATGATGAGACAAAACAAATGTATGATCATCGAATGATGTTGGTTAAATATTTAAACTGATCGTGTGGCTACTGTTCTTCTTGAGGCCTTGACCAATAATGATCACTGTGTTGTTGGGTATTTTACCCTACGGACTAGTAAGCTAGGGTTCTAAGCCTACATGCAGATCATGACCCTTCAGATTTAATCTTTATCCTTCTACCCAAAATCTCAACCCCTTTTCTCAGGCAAACACAGTAAGAATGAACTAACCTT
>SNQJ01S0110716.1:18672-35646 GCA_010110895.2 Picea sitchensis
AGAGGCGTAGTTGCGGACTATAGAAATTTACCAGAAATTAATAATGTCTGTTATATAATAGAATAGTAATAACATTTGTTGCACCGAATTACTTTGCTTTAAAACTAAGGCTTTTTTTTGGAAAAAAAAGATATAGCATTGCCGAATTAGTTTTCTTTGCACATGTTTTATAGAGCATGGACGGATTGCTCATTCCATAATTAGCAAGTCTTTGGATCGTGGGTTGTCGGGCTGGTGGTTTCAAAAATGGGCCTCTGTCGTTCCGTGTCCTACAAAATCCATCGACAATTCCGTGATATACAAATTGAGAAGCAGGCTTGCGAACTATAGAAACTTATTATAAAATAAATAATGGTTGTTACATATATCAGGAAATTACATCAACATTTAAACCATCAACGTCGTTGAAGACCCAAAAATTAGCATACAATAGGAGAGAAGAAATGTAGCATTTCCGAATTAGTTTTCTTTGGAACAAACAAGAAAGTTCCTGGAAACCCAAAGTTTAGTATAGAATAAGGACATTTTCGAATCAATTTTCTTTGAAATTTAACAAAAATTAATGTTGTCTGTTACATGTTTGTGGAAATTTAAATGTGTTTGTCATATAGACTGGTATTGGGGCTCCCGCGGACCATAAAAAGAAATAAGTACAAGAATTACGAACGTCGAAAGAAGTGTGCGATGGTAGACAGGAAGACCTGCAAAGAATAAATTGGAACTTATGAGTCTTTTGTTACAGTTTTCTATTTAAGGAGGAGATAAGTGGATTGATAAAGAAAAGAAGATGACAACATAGACTTAAACTGGAATGATAAACAAAACAAGATGGAAGTATAGACTTACTATGAAGCCGATGCGTTTTTGTTGTTGTCGTCGATGGGCAGTGGACTCTTGTTGATCGGTTGTTTCCCTTCCTGGACGAGGCTTTCCATTCTAAGTTGGAACCATTATTTGATGTATCTTTTCATGGGGGTTGTATTGATTTCATCCCCGATCTCTATGTCGTAAAGGTCATTTTCTAATTTCCTTAGATCCATTGAAATACTATGCAGACTATGTTCAATTTCTTCATTGTGTGAGGCATAGTCCAGTACCCAGTGCTCATGCTCATCTAGACGATGTTCAAGTATGTCGTAAAACTTTTCAAAAGACAACCCCTTTAAAATATCAACTTTTTCATGGAATGCTTCTTTGGTGACTGACAAGGATTTGAGAATTAAGTTTGGATCTTCAACCTCATTGGTAGTTTCGGCTAAGTCCATCTAGAGCAGGCTTGTGAATAAATTTTCCTTTTCTGATATGACTTGTTTACATGATTTGACAATGAGGTGCAGGTTCTCAATGTTTTTTTGCCAGCATGCTTTTACTTTTTTGGTGCGCTTTGGGGAGGGGAGTTTCTCCTGTCTTCTTTTTAGTTCTGATGTGTTTAGAGCATAGTTGGCAAAAGGGTCCAACACTTGATGACATAAAAGATGTTCATTTTTAAAATTTGCCTCCAAATGTTCAAGAAAATCATTGGCCTTCTTTTCGAAGGAAACTAAATTGTGCGATGTTTCCCAGGCTTCAGTGACTAGCTTCATTCTTTTGTTGATGTTGTTCTCTACAAGGGATTTGGAGCATGCAAGGAGGGTAGAGGATACTTTCATCATCGCTGTAGTGGTAGAAGGAACGATTTTTGCCAAAGGAATGGCAAATTCTGGTGTTGCAATGAAAGCTTGTTCAAAATCGTTGAGGCGGTGTTTCAAATTGGCATAATCTGTCTCCATTCCTCCAATGGAATCGTGAAGAATGTCATCGGTTACCTGGTGAAACGAGCAGATTTTGGACGGGGTCATTTGGCTAAAGTCAATCTCTGTTCGAGATTTTCCTTTCCTGTTTGTTACATCTCTCTTTTCAATGACCATACTTTTAGATTGGCTGTCAAAAATAGCGCAATGGATTACGAAGGATTCATCTATGTCAAAAAATTCGGTGTCAGATATGTCCATCGCGGACGACCCAATTTTTTGCATTTGCTTAGCTTCAATTTCAATTTGCAGTTTTCCACAGTCAATTTCAGGTTCCTCTACGTGCCCTGCATTTTTTTTTTCTCTTCTTCACTAGTGGAACTTTGTGAGAACTATCGATATTTATGCGAGGAGGGTTCTTATCTCCTCCTCCGTTCGAAGATTTCTGGGTTGCTTTCTTACTGGGATGGACCGTCAAAGTGACACTCCGTGGTGTCATGCTCTTGGGAGTGTTGGCGGGGGGTTGGGTACTCTTCTCATCGAATACTTTACCATGTTGTCTATACAATTCAGTTGTGCTTTGCAATGTCTCTATGTCACAATGGGCAGAAGCAGGATTGTTGTCGACACTGTCCTTGTCTTGGGCCAGGTTTCTATGGATAAAAGAGGTGTTAAACCCAACACCCAGTAAATGTTCTCCAAAAATGCCATTGTGGTCGAAGCCTTTTAGCCTTTCAGCATACGTTAGGTTCAATTTCTTGAAATGGGCGGAAAACTCATCAGTGTTGTTGATGTTTCTGCACACGAAGTCTCCGACTTTCCAGGGCAGAGGAATGAACTGTTTTTTTTTCTTGTCATGGAAAAAATGCAACCAGTGGTTGTATTGCCTTGCTATTTCTGCAACAAACATCTTGTCCGTGATGTGGCATGGAAGGAAGGCAGGATTTTCCTTAGAGCCAAAGACCATGAGGAGACTGTGATTTTCTCAAATACGTGTAACCCGCCAACCGTGGCGATAAAATTGGCTAAGTATGGAGAGAAATAACGGTCGGTCGGAGGAGTCATGTGATTATATAGATGGAGATAAAGATATCTCAACCCGCCAATGCTGGAACCTGTGTTTATAGAAAGGTGACTATGTATATAACCACAAAGCGATAATACAAGGGAAGAAGAAAAGGGAAAAAGGACCAACAAGCCCGCGGTGGAAATGTAAACCACGGAAATTTTGAGTGCAATATGCATATCAAGGAAGAAGAAGCAGTAGACTTCGAATGCGCTAACCTGAAACAATGACTAAGAATTTGAGATTTCGTGAATCCGTGAACAGAAGGATCCAAAATAGGGTCAGAGGTCCGGATGGTCAAATTATATTATTTGGAACATTTGAATGCACAATCTGTAACACGAAAGAGGGGACGATGTCGGAACCGGTAGTCAATTTCTATGTTGTGAATGGTTGGATGCGAACTGTTTCATATTGTTCTGTGCAACTGTCACTTGTAAGAGTCATTAGTAAGAGCATATCAAATGTATATTAGGAAGCACATTTTTCAACCGTGGTATAGTGAAGCTTGCGAGTTCGAGAAGCACGCGATAGAATTGTAGATTTCCAACCCAACAACTGTGGACACAAAATTGCCTAAGGTGTGATTATATACATGGAGATAATGAGAGCCATAATACAGGGGAAGAAGAAAAGGGGAAAAAGAGAAAGGAGTCGGTGGTGGAATTGTAGATCAGGGAAATTTTCAATACAAGATGTGAACCCGATAGTCAATTTGTATATTGCGGATTACTGGAGTAAATAATTTGAATGCATAATTTGTAACACGGAAGAGTGGATGATGTCGGACCCGCACTTGTGTCCAGTTGTCAGTACTAAGAGGTAATTTAGTATTGAAAATAATATTTTATATTCTATTAAAGACTTCATAGGGATTAGTATCCGTAAACAATGGCAATCTCCACCCTGCCAGCCTTGCATTCCGTGTGTGAATTTGTATATCGCGGAACTTGAAGGACTATTTGGAGGACACATAACAATAGAAGTGCAATGTCGAGTCATCCAGTCCGCAACTCTGCTTCTCAATTTGTATATCGCAGAATTTTGGGTGCTATTTGTAACACACGCAACAATGGAGGGCCAATTTTGAGCCCGCCCGCCCGAGAACCCGTGATCAGAAATGTCGGTAGGTATGAAAAGGAATAGTTGGTGGTTCAATTCTCCATGCGAGGATATAGATGGAACTGAAATTGGTCCCAACGCGGCAACCGTGGACATAAAATTGGCCAAGTATCGTAAGCAACAACGGTCGGTCGGATTTGTCATCTGATTGTATAAATGGAAATAAAGATATGCCAACCCGCGAACGCTGGAGCTGCATATTTCATGAACCCGCCAAAAGGAGGATCCAAAACAGGCTGAGAACGTATCCACAGAGGAGGTGAGGCCCAGACCTTCTAATTGTATTGCTCCGAACATTTGAATGCATAATCTGTAAGACAGAAGAGAGGACGATGTCCGATAGTCAATTTGTATATTGCGGAGACTGCAATTCCAACTATTTCGTACCTCTGTGTCCACTTGTCACTAATAAGTGATAATTTAGTATTCTAAATAAATTTTTAGATACTATTAGATACTTCACAGGGATTGGAATCCGTAAACAATGACAATCTACACTCCGCCATTTTTGCATTCCATGTGTCAATTTCTATATCGCGGAACTGGGAGTGTTGTTTGGAGGACACAGAACAATAGAAGTGCAATGTGGATTCATCCAGTCCGCAGATTTGCTTGCCAATTTGTATATCGCAGAATTATGAGTGTTATTTGTAGGCTACAGAACAATGGAGCCCCATTTTTGAGCTTGTCTATGTGCCCGAGAACCCGCTATCGAAAATGTCGCAAGGTATGGAATGCGGAATTTGTGCGTGCTTTATAGAATATCATGTCCATATTTTATAGTCCCATAATACATGGGAATAAAATAAGGGAAAAAGGACGGAGGTGTTGGTAGTGGAATTGTAGATAATATACGGGAACAAGAGAAGGGAAAAAGAACTAAGTATCTCGCAGAAGAACATCAGGGTTCGCAAGCACTGGCCCCGCAGCAGCGGGCATAAAATTGGCTAAGTATGGAAAGGAACAACACTCGGTCGGATCCGTCGTGCGAGGATATAGATGAAGATGTTAAAACATGAATTGCAGATGAGGGAGGTATCCTTCGTACCACTTTCTCCACTTGTCACTAGTAATAGCATTGTTGATGTATATCAGGAAGGATGCGAAGTTGCTAGGGATAGAAAGCAGCAACAGATACTTTGAACGAAGTCAATGTGTACCAGGAACCCGTGGTGAAATTGTAGATCACAGATCTTTTCAGTGCAAGATGTATATTGCGGAACAATAAGAAACTAGGTTCACAAGCGTCGGCCCTGCAACACTAAGTATCTCGCAGAAGAACATCAGGCTTCGCAAGCGCCGACCCCGCAGTGGTGGGCATAAAATTGGCTAAGTATGGAAAGGAACAACGCTTGGTCGGATCTGTCGTGCGAGGATATAGATGAAGATGTTTAAGCATGAATTGCAGATGATGGAGGTATCTTTTGTACCACTTTCTCCACTTGTCACTAGTAAGATCATTGTTGATGTATATCAAGAAGGATGAGAAGTTGCTAGGGATTGAAAGAAGCAGCAGATACTTTGAACAAAGTCAATGTGTACGAGGAACCCACGGTGAAATTGTAGATCACAAATATTTTCAGTGCAAGATGTATATTGCGGAACGATAGGCATCTGGGTTCATAAGCGGTGGGCATAAAATTGGCCAAGTATGGAAAGGAACAAATCACTGACGTTGTTTCGCTACAACATGTATATGACAAAACAGGGGACATAGGTGTTGGGTACCACGAACCCGGGGCCTGGTGCCCAGATAACTGGGCAAGTATTGGCCAAGACAAAGTTATGATATCTATTTCAATATTTTTCATACTAGCATCTATCAATGAACAAAGTTTTCATATTTATCTGAATAGTATTCATAGCAATGTATATTAATGGATTGGTTGTTTCAAATGCAAGTGATCTCCCAATTTGCAAGATGCTTCTCAACTTGCAAATTTCGCTGGAACCTCAAAATTTTTGACTGCAACATGTACATAGCACAACAAGAAACATGAATTTGCATTGTGGTCTCAATGACATAAACTCCTTATCATCTATTCATCTTGTATTCACTGCAATGAGATCAGCAAACGCCGACTCTCCATAAACATCAATATCTAAATTAAATTAAATGCAATCAAAATTTGGTGTGACTTTTAAGTAATTAAAGCATAAATTATAGATTACGGAAGTTCTTAGGCTGGAAGATGTATATGACCAAACAATGGACATAGTTTTTGAATACCACAAACCCAAACATAATTGCCTAAGCTTTGTCGAAGAGGAAGTTTTTTTGTATTTATTCCAATACTATTGATATTAGTGTATATGCACAGATATTATCAAATAGAAGAAGCTGCAATATATCCAACAAAATTCACAGGAACATTGCGTCAACAGTTCAACCGCCTTGTCGTTACTCACTATTAATTCTATCCACGGAACCCGAAGAATGGGAGCAACACGAGTTCTCCAATTTCTTTCTTTAAATACAGGACCACCGCCACATAAGTATGGCCTATGAAATATTATTCTTACATGTAAAATGTAAACAAAGAACAGGGCAGGTTTTATTTAGATTGAAGTACTAGGCAGCAGAAACAAAACCTTGTGTTTCAAGTTTAACCACACAGGGGAAGAAGGTAGAAAATACAATTAAAACAAATACCATAAATTGGAAAATACTATTAAAAAATAATCTGAAATTATTCTATATTCAAATAAGGTGGGTTACAAAATACAATCGAAGCTATTTTCGACAATGATTGCAATTTTGCCTGTCGTCGACCAATTTAAAATATGTACATTGATGAAGCTTCTTCACAGTTTTGTACTTAATCGGTGCTACCAAGTACATCTATCCCACTTTTTTGAATATCTTCTCTCTTCTAGATATGGCATGCTTGCAATGCTTGTTTATTCAACATTCCATTCTTTGTCAAGTATTAATTTCCCTTTGTTGTCAAAAAGTTGGGGTTTAAGGTGCTTTGCCTGCAATGTTCCTGACCCTTGACATCTGAGACAACTTACAAATTCCAGCCAACATTTTCAATGAACCAAAGCATCGAACACAGGGAGAACACCAACCAAAACATACTTGTTCTTTTTTTTTCGTCCTCTCTGAGTTTCTCTTTGTATAACAAAGTTTTGTTTTTACTCAAAGCTCACATCACATAAAACCAAGCTCTATTCTTTCATCTGCTTGTCCATCACATCTCTAAGTTGTCTTACATGTGCATGACCAAGAACATTAGAACGAAGGCACCCTAAAGTGCAACTCTTTGATCATAGAGAGAAATGGCAATAAGTATTTAAAAACAAGGCTAGATGTTCTACCGTAGATTTTGTGTTGATTCGTTTTAATGACAGATGTTCTCGATATTTTCACTCATTAATGCCAATCTTTTTGAATATGTACGCTCAATAGTGACCACCAACACGTATTAAAATTCACATATCTAAGCAGATTTTGAAATCTGACATCTAAGATATGCACAATATTAAAGAGGGAAATGACATCAAGGCCTTTGTGGCTGACACATTCGTGAACTTTGCCGAAGCTTTTAAGAAAACTAAAACTGCACAAGAAAAAAATAAAATAAAAAGTATTTCGCAAATTCAAAATGCAGGCAAAAAGAAATTACCAGATCCCATAATATTCACTTGTCTATTCATTTTAAAGGGAGATGTCCTCCACTTATTAAAGCCCATCATTTCAAAATGCACAATATTAAAGAGGTACATGACATGAAGGTCTCTGTCGCCGACACGTTCGTGAACTATACTGAAGCTTTGAACAAAACTAAAACTGCAGAAGGAAAAAAAAAATAATAATAATTTCGCAAATTTAAAATGCAGGCAAAAGCAAATTACCAGATCCCATAATATTTGTCTGTCTATTCATTTTAATTGGAGATGTCCTCGAGATTTCCAGTTATTAAAGCCCATCTTTTTGAACCTGTCTGCTCAGTTCTAACTTTTCAAAGCATATTTACTGTGTATTGGGAAGCGCAGAAGGTAGCAGGGATGGAGCCCTATGTAACAGACGTTACTACTATTGTTTTGTTTTTGTTCACAAGCATATGTAAAACGTATGCAAAGAAAAGTGATTCGAGAATGATGGTTTTTTTGTAGGAGCCCTTGAAATTCAAATAGTGCACAAGCTTAATTTACATTTTGTATATCGCGGAATTGTTCATGCTATTTGTAGGACACGGAACAACAGGGACCGAACCTAGATCCCTTGAAATTCAAATAGTGCACAAGCAAGCCCGATTTTCATTTTGTATATCGTGGAATTGTCTGTGCTATTTGTAGGACACAGAACAATAGGGACCGAACCTAGAGCCCACCATCCCAAGAACCCGCGATCCAAAAAATGCTCACTATTTTTTTTTTGTCTTTTTGTCCACCAGAGTATGTAAAACGCACGTAAAGTAAACTATTTCGACAACATTAACTTTTTTGGACATGACGACCTTCAAATTCAAATAGGCCGCAATTCCGATTGTCAATTTCTATATCGCCGAAGTCTCTGATTGTCAATTTTCAGCTGCCTACCCTCACAACACGCGATGCAAAAAATGATTAAGTATGGGATGATGGCTCTGTGCAGGCTGTATATATCTACTGTATAAAATCACATATTTCCTATGTTTAATCTATGTTGTCCAAGAAACCTATAATTTGATAAATTTTAATGTTTTCTGTCCAAGAGCCCTACTGTTAAAGAAAACTAATTCGGAAATGCTAATGTATACACCATAGTTCAATACAACCTATCCGCGAAGGCGTGTCCATAATACTGGCTAAGTATGGAACCCAACTGCCATCGGTCGGAATGACCGTGAAACTCTCACTACTGACCGATTCTCAATTTCTATATGGAGGAACTCTCCGATTGTCAATTTTCAGCCGCCTACCCTGTCAACTCGCGATGCAAAAACTGGCTAAGTATGGGATGACGGCTCTGCAGTCCAGGAAACCTATAATTTCATAAATTACGTTCTCTTCTGCCCAAGATTATTTTAAAGAAAACTAATTCAGGAAAGCTAATGTATAGATCGAACACGACCTGTCATAGTCTGATAGAACCTATTCGCGAAGCCGGGTCCATAAAAGTGGCCAACTATGCAACAAAATGGTGGTCACTCGGAATGACCACATAAACGCGAAAAACTAAAGTCAAACGCAGTTTACAATAGGAAAGTAAAAGGGAGAGAACAGTTATATGTCCCACACAGCAAAAGCCATTGTCATAACTATAAAACCATAGCAACACAGAATCCCTGTAAAAAGCATCAGTAGCCATGAAATATATTTTGAGGCCAACGAACTTTGCTTCAACACATAACAGATACAATTTACACCGCCTGCAATTCTTTAGTCTGTTATTTTATCTTAATAGTATTCTATGCAAACTGCAGTTCAAAAAAAAATGTGACGAAAGATCCAACCACAAATGCAACATCCCAACATTTGCAAACCCTGTCCAAACAAGAACAAGCACCAAAGAAGAACCCAGCTAAGAAGTACTAAAAGGCCCAAATGCAGCCACAAGACCAGTACCCTGCAAAGTCGAATCAAGCAACAATAAACAACATATAGCCAAGAAAGAAGCAAGCATAAACCACCCCACCAGGAATGATGTTGCTCCAATCACGATTGCAGAAACCCAAACGTCCAAACTGCAACAACATAAACAAGCAAGCAAGAACAATGACAACATGAAAATAAGAAATCAGTGGCATGCAAAAAGCAAGCATGGACCACTGAACCAGCAACGCTGCTGGAGAATAAAAAATTTTAAAACAGAAGAAAATGTCTTGTAACAAGCCTGTTAAGTAACCATTCAACACTACCAAACCTATTAGGTAAACATTTAAGTCTGTCATAAATGCACTCTAAACATTTAAGAAAAAAAATCAATGTGGCAGGACTCTGACATATCCCAAAAAGAAAAATTATATTTTTTGTAAGAATAGTTCGAACACCACATAATGTTTTGGANAACATTGGGAATAGAGAAGCTGGCAATAAGACCTCCAATCTCTTATCCAATCAGATCAGTACATATATGTTACTTTTTATTATATAAAAATATATGCTTTTATTTCCATAGCTCCAACAATAGGTATTGTGCAAATATTTTGGGTCAAAGGACAAAGTAATATGCAGTCAACGATTTATTGATTGCTATAGTCCCTCTACGCCTACGACAGGGACTAATACGAGTTCATCAACTCTAAATATTTTTGAACTTGTAAAAAATAAAAAGGATGAAGATGTTTAAAACAAGGATAGTTGAGAAGCAATTTAGTTTCTTTATATTAAGGGATGGTTTCAATGCGTTCTTTTAGCCATTGTGTTTGCTCATTCAATTGTGTGAAAAGGAACATGTCTACTTCCTATAGATACAATGGCTTGCAGAAAAGATAAATATAACTTTGATCATTATATTGGTACATTAGTATCTTTATGTCTTCCTTCAAGTATATAGCCTCTCTCATAGCATCATGTTTTACTTCTTGGCCTTTCTAGCTGTATCTTTTCCTTCCTCTTAAGCTATTCACTTTCATCTTGTCGCAGGTTACACCTTAGCAAATTATTGGAGGGAAATAACTACTATGGCTTGCCAAGCATCTATCTCAGAACCTCAGTTTATATTCTTTTAAGCATTTAGCCTAGAACAAAGTAATAAAATCATTTAGCCTAGAGTAGAGAAAGAAGTTTCCAGCTTATAGCCCAAAAGCTTCGGTGATTATGTGCTTTGCAAGACACTCCTGATTTTCCTTCCTCAAATTTAGTCTAAAGGGGCCAGTGTTTGGATGGGACTCTGATGAGCATAGAAAGCTATTCGACCTTAGCAATTCGTCAAGTTGATGTTGTTACCAAACCAAAAGGATCGTTAGGTTAGGATTGGTAAGTCAAAGTGCTTAGCTCCAATCCCAAAGTCAGTCTCTTAAGGCCATTCTCCCCCCTTGAAGTTGGGTTTTCCCCCTCAATTGATTTGTATGAAGGGGTCCAGGTTGGTGCAGTTTGTAAGAAGTGGTATGCTTCCTCATATATCTCATAATATGTAAGAAGCGATATTCCTTCCTTCAAGATTATAGCCTAGAACCTTCAAGCACATAGCCTAAAACCCTCCTCTAGAGAAAACATATAGTTCATAATCCTTCATAAGTGGTATGCTTCCTCATCTCATATAGCTCCTACTCTATAATAAGCTATATGATTTCTCATATAGCTCATAATCTGCAAGTATTAATGGGTTATAGATGCCTTTCAAGTCTCTTTAAATAAAACACCCCAAACTCTATTTCCTTCCTAAGAATTGTGTTTCTTTATGATCTTGACCTTTAATCCCTCGACAACTATAGGTTGTGGGGAAGGGGCGAGGTTCTCACTTTCTTGGAACTATGAGACAAGCGAGGAAATGAAAAGTTGAGCAAAACAAATCTATTGATCTCAAAAGGCTTGTGCTATTATCCCACCCCGAATCTCCAAATCTTATTATAGAAAGATTAATTCTCCTATAACTATAATAAGAGAGTTGAACAAATTGTGTTTTAACATGGATATCTCTGAAAAAAGAGATAAAATTGTTAGTTCAAATTCTAATGACGGGAAAAAACATTTCTCAATTTGAATCGAATTTGACTTACAGTCATAATTTCCTTAAGAATGAATTTGGTTATCAAATAACTGGACAATCGAGACTTATTCGCTTATGATATTTGGCCTACACTTCTAAAAAAGATCTAATGAATTACGAGTTCAATCCATTTTGTTTAGCAAAAAGATGGGTATTCTTTTCTTTTTGTTACAAGATTACCTCTTCACAAATATTGTGTTGAACCAACTCCCCATTTCATGGAACCCCTTTCTCACTTCACTCGGGATCATTACTTTCCAAAGGGATTTTACTGATAGGTCCTATGGGAACTAGTCGATCCTATTTGGTCAAAAGTATAGCAACAAACTCTTATGTTCCTTTAATCAAATTATCTTTGAACAAGTTCTTGTATGGTAAGTATTTACATTACCCTAATACTCGAAGTATGAATACTGAATTTGAGAATTTGGTGATAGATAGATTAATTTGAATGGCTCTTTCTCCTGCTCCTTACACTCTTGCTCTTGCTCCTCATACTATTCCCCCTCAATAGTTGCTCATATTGTTTTGAATATCACAAATGGGCTATTGGAGGTATAAATCGTGAGAATGAAGAGTTCAATCTCACCTGAAAATATGAATTCACAAGATTTAGTAGATAGTGGTTATTTCCTCCATCTCAATAACAGTTATTAGAGTGATTTTCCCACCTCTTATCCTAGAGAATTTACCCTATCTTACACTTCCTCTTCCCCTAGATAAATTAACCTAAACTTTCCCAACCAATCCAATGGAAGGACGGTGTATTGTACATCGTTATGTTCTTTTGTCTTCTACTTTAGTTTATTGGATCAAGGGGGAAGCCAATAGGGCATTGTTTTTATTTCAAAGAGGTCGGAGGTACTATGCCCTTATAAAATTATTGTCTGTCAATTGTTTCTTGTTGACTCCATGAGTGAACTTATCTATTTCTCTAAAGGGGGAGAAGGACATGGGGTGGTGTACACCTAGCACATAGTGCTACCATGCAACACAAAAGACACAGGGAGTGGAGTACAATTGTTGATGGAAGCTAGTCACCTTAGTATCACTTTGCATCTATTAAACATTGGTTTTATGAAAGATATGAGATGATGGTCTTACAACGACCCCAGACCACATGTTCTTCATGCATCTTCAATGGGAATTTCATGCATTTAGCGAGTACTTGGTTGATTTCCAACCTAGAAACAATCCATTCCTTTATTTACTTTCTAACTCTGTCTCAAGATACCATGTTCCACTTGTTGGCCTAGATAAGCTAGGTTGTTGTTTCCTACTTTGCAGTTGGTATCACCTTTAGCTTGGTGCTTGTAGCCACGGTGAGTGATATAGATTGGATCATTATATTATTTTTCATCTATGTTGATTCCTTCAAAGTGTTGGGACAGATGATTAACTACAAAGGAGAAAAGATCTGAGAGAAATGGTGGTGTCTAAATACATCGTTGCACTGAAGCACGAGCACTTTCCATGAGAGAATGAATAGATCTCTCTCTCGATGACAGAACGATTATAGGGATCATCTATAAATAGGTTTTGTTCATGGACCAAATCAATAATCACGGGATGCACATGTCCATAAAAAGTGGATATGGGATCGGAAGTGGACACAGACAACCAAGAGTTTAGTCGGTCGTCGACCCAAATACTTGGTCGACTCCCTTAACTGACATGGTGAGTTTTACGATGGAACCACATGTTCCAACACCCCCCGTAAACTTAGCTTGGAGGAAAATAAATTACACAAGTTTCCCCCCTAAATTTGTTATGACTCCAAAAGTTGATCAAAGATGGTACATCAACACTCTTTAAGAAGTTTGAACACCATCAATGTGGATCAAGGAAAAAAAAGGCAGTCATCCATTGCAAATGGGTTGCAAAATATATTGTCCAAACACAGTCCCAATCGGTCAATCAACTAGACAACAAGACAACACAAGCCATTCAATCAATTGAGTAAAAATGAAACACACCAATATAATTAGTCTCTGGCAATCCAACAATCTTTGTATCAGGTACAATAAGTAGTGGTAAAACTCCCAACAACACAATTGAACATGGTTTAGTCGGTCTTAGTAAATCCAAGCCGATTCAACAAGAAGTAGTTGAGTCAACAAGACAACACATCAGTTGGGTTTACATATCAACAACTTCAATTCTCCCTCACCCTTGAACACAACTGAGGGATCAAAGTATCAGCAATAGGTCTTCGTCGAAACATTATTCGATGGACAACATCTAGTCAAAACTTAGTCAACAAATACGTAGTCAAAAAATTTCAATCGAATATCATCTTTGGTCGAACCTCAATCGATCAATATCCTAGTCAAGCGTTAGTCGATTGTCATGTCGGGTTGAACCTGAGTCGACCACTCCAAAGAAATTAGTAATGAAGAGGAACATTGCACATTTATACGTTGGATGATACATAATGGTATGAAGTCCTCAAGCATCTGGATATATTTTCTCATGACCATTCATCAATCCAACCATAGTCTATCCTGGTAGTCGGTATTGGTCCACGGTTTTGTCCTCCACGTCTCTTCTGCAAATATATGAAAGCATGATTTCCATGTCTACGATGGGGAGGATGATGATAAGGCACATAGTTATGTGTTGGTTGATCAAAATAATATGGCTCAGGTTCTAGTGTACTCCCAGGAGTAGAACAACTTGACATATCAATAAATCAATATGTTCAGTAGTAGATTTCTTGTCTAGAAAACCATTTTGATTTCCACCTACAACAAATAAAACTTCTCTGGTCACAACAAGGCGAGGTGTAGGCAAAGTGGCAACAACATTGTCATATCAAAGACTTGTTCTTGGCAACTTCATCCCAGGCATAATAGGAACAAAAATACCATATCCATCCTTCCCAAGTTCTCCTCCGATATATCCCATATTGCTGAGAAGTTGGGATCCTATACCCGTAGTGTGTTTTTCAAATATGGGAGAAACAACACAATCGTGAGTCTTAATGCATAAATCAACGACGTCTTTCTTACAAAGAGAATTAGGTGGTGGAGAAGTAGTGGGTTAGCCTAACATCTCAACAACATCAATCTTCTCACAAACAACTAGGCTACAATCAATGGTAGCAAGGGTGGAAGAAGGAATAGGCGAGCATGAAAACTCAACAACAATCTTCTTCTTAGCATTCTGCAGTCGATGAAATTCTTCTTCAAGGTTTTGTTTGTAGTCATGTAATCTTCTTCTCAATGCTTGATATTTGTCAAACAAACGATTATTATCTTCTTGAAGAGGATAAACTTCTTCACAAATCTAATCAATGGAGGCTTGTAAATGGGAAACTTCGTTTTCTAGTTGGGTATTTGATTCTTATAGTCTGCAAATATTTGTCTTCAAGACAACATTCTCTCTATCAAAAATGGTTTTCATCTCCTTCACGAGATCATCAACAAAATATGTTTTAGTGCCAAAATCATCCACCATATCCTAGAAAATAATTGTTTCCATCGTTTGTTCTAGGTCAAAATCTTTCCTAGATTTCTCATCAAACTGCTGCAAAATGATGGTTTGAAAAAGAGAAACATCGTCTTCCGTCTAGGAATGGGTTGTCTCTAGTTCACTTATCAATCATTGATTCTCAGTCT
Organism: Picea sitchensis; assembly: GCA_010110895.2. Classification (NCBI taxonomy): domain Eukaryota; kingdom Viridiplantae; phylum Streptophyta; class Pinopsida; order Pinales; family Pinaceae; genus Picea; species Picea sitchensis. The sequence continues at coordinate 33,850 of SNQJ01S0110716.1, forward strand.
GCAACGAATTTATGCAAGTCAGTGACCTCTATACAAAGTCGATTACAAGATTCTTCCAAGGCAATGGCCTTTTTCTCACTAATCTCATGCAATTTCGAAAGCACCAGAACTTCATCTTCATCAGGCATGGCCATCATTAATGGCGGGTAAGAGCCAAGGTACCAAGTCTGCAAAGAGATGGGTGAACGAGGAAGTCGGCCACAAGTAGGAAGGCTAGCTTCACCAGTCGATCCAAGGTAGTAGTTGATCATGCACTGTATGTATACCGGTTAGAAAATTTGCAGGTACCAATGTATTGTGGCCATGCCAAGAAGCCACCATGAAATTCGTGCTTATGATACCGATGACTTAGCTAGGATACCTGCGAGCGCTACGACATCCATGTGATCGAGTGCAAAAATTGCTAAGGTATCCTTGCACTCATCTGGTCGAGTTGAGTAAGAGGAAGGTTGGTCGGATCACCAGTCGAGGGTTTTGACCATAGCCAATTCGGGGGTTGTTGTTTGACGTCTAGTCTTTCTTTATTCGGTGTATCTCCATCCAAGGGAGTGGAATCCATGAGGGTTTGGTTGAGTCAACCAATACCACGAGTCAAACATGCACCAGTCGATGGATCCAGTTCGAGTCGAGACTAGTCGATGGACAATGAGCCACGCAAGTCGTGTCGAGCCACACTTCTAGTGATAAATATGTTGGGTGGAAGACTTTTGGTCAATTTGAATGGATTCTTCAGTCGAACAAAAAGAAGTCGAATTCAATCAAAAATATAATAAGTTGAATGCTTGAATACTTTCCTCCAAATTGCACCAATTAGGTCAAGCCACAACTGGTCGAGTAGATGATTCAATCGAACCCTTATTTGCTGGTTAGGTCGATAAAAAAAAGGGGTTACGAATTCATTTCTCGACGTATGCAAGTTCTGGTAAAACTCCCATTTGACTTTTATACTAGCTCGAGAAAAACAACTCTCCGAAATAGATCTACTGAATGCCAGCTAGGGAATACACATAATGTACGACAAAAAATATGGGTTTCCTTTAGTCTTGATAACCAGTATCACACATTCAACAGAGATCAAAGACGCTTCAACATTGTCTCATTCTCATCATGTTCTCTCCGAACCCAATATCACAACCAACAACTCTCATACCATGTTGGGATAGGCGATTAACCGCGGAGGAGAACAAATCTGAGAGCAATGGTGGTGTCTAAAGACACCATTGCATTGAAGTATGAGAACACTCTATGAGAGCATGAATAGATCTCTCTCGATGATGATATAATCATAACAAGGATAATCTATAAATAGGTTATGTTCATGGACCAAACCAACAATCATAGGATGGAGTTGGTTGCACCTGTCCATAAAAAGTGGATCTGGGATCCGAAGTGGACACAGTCAACCAAGAGTTTAGTCGGTCGTCAATCTAAAGAAGTGGTTGAATCCCTTAACTGAAAAGGTGAGGTTTATGATGGAATCGCATTTTCCAACACATAGTGGAAAAAATTGGAGGAATAAGAAGATAAAATATACCACGCAAACAAACACGGTGAGGCTACGCTCACTTCTTATTATTCAATGAAGACGGATTACATGTTTATATAGGAAAAGACTCTCCCGAGTCGGCTACATGCAAACCTAAAGACAACTAGACAACTGACTCTTAACTAAGAATTGATTCTTCTAACTGGCACTTACAACTGGCGCTTATTACTGGCGCTTACAACTAGCGCTTTCTCCATTATTTCCAAGTCTCCCCCTTAATGGAGAATGGATTGACTTCTACACCTAACATC
>SNQJ01S0110717.1:0-13635 GCA_010110895.2 Picea sitchensis
ACTTATGCCAGCACTTGTTAATGAATCTATTAATTACAGATTACAAGCTCATCTCCTTATCTGTTGAACCAGAAATCATTGCTGAAATAAATTTAAGACTGTATAGGGAGGGTGATCTGAGCCAAGCACCGAAATAAAAATAATATTGAAGATAAAACTATTGTCCGAGCCATCGACAGCGATGGAGTCATGACCTGGTCAACTGCTAAGATATTCTCAGCTTCCTGACTCTTAGCGGTTTTAAACTGTTACATGCTCCTAACTCCTCTTGAAATTTTGAGTCGATATAATTGTAAACCTGGAGATGATCGAATGCATAATGTCACAGATTTAGAACCCTGCCCTAAATTTCTTTTCAGCGATTTATTGGTAGCCTATCTCCTTCATGCTTGACAGAAGTTTTTAGTGACAGTGGGTTTAGCAGTCACCATTAAATAGAAGGAATGACAGTTGTTGGGACAGTACCCTTTAGCGACCGTTTTGATTTGCAGGAATTAAATTTTGGACAGTGAATTTCACAGAACCTTAACTTAGACTGATGTACCCCTACGCGCCTTGCTTGGGACAGAATCTATCCCTGCGCTTCTGGTCTCCTGGCCAACCTAGTCCTGTCTGCCTTGCCCTTGGTTGTCGTGCCTTGCCCAAGTGTGTGATGCACCGCCTTAAGTCTCTTTCCTTTCTGTAATGTTAAATTTCGGCACTTATCTCCTTTTTGCGTTGGGCAACAGTTCTCCCTAAACTACTCCCAATAGCCAATTAATTTTCCATCAAGCCAAACGATTTCAGTATTAACGCCCGAGGCATTACCCTTACCTGGCACCGAATGGTCTTAAACGCCTTTCATTGCTAATTATTAACACCAGGATTTCGCTCTTGATAAATGACAGGTAGCATTGTTATCTATGCTCTAGAATTAATTAACTAGCTTTGCTTTATGTTAATGTCGCGATTATTTTACTATTTATTTAATGATAGCATCTATCGTTTAGACTGTTACCTTTGTATCAAGAATATATGATTAATTAGAGTGTGATTAGGAATACTTTAGAAATTGCCACCTATAAGATTTAAGGTGATTGTTATCTTATGGCAAGGCGAGGTGATATAAATGAAATATTGTTATTATTGTTTACATTAACCTTTATGTACTGAATGTTAATGTTGATGCTAATTATTTGGGTAATGCCAATTTTCAATGCTATTATTGTTCATGGTAAAGTTAATGTAATGTGATGTTTAAAGTCAATACTAATGTTTAGGGTAAGGTTGAAATTCTATGTTATTTGTTCTATGGAAATGTTAATGTAATTGTTATAGATAACATATAAGGTGCAAGGTGGTCGTCCTTATATTTAGTTATGGTAATATAAAATGTGATGTGGTAATTATTGTATGGTGATGTAAATTAGTAGTATGGTATGTTATTCATTAATGTTATACAATCAGTTATTATGAATTAGTATTGGGGAATTGCAATTAATTGAATTTACATTATTTTTAAGGGTAGATTTGGCAACTCGGCAACTAATGGAAATTAAAGGGAGTAACGGATCGGTATTTAATGCTAATTGAGTCGGAGATAATGCCTTGTCTTATTGATGGTTGGTTGTTGTCGGAGTCCTTCGGATTTGCACTTTCCGTAGAGTTTGTGGTTGTTCATTAATTATTGTTGTACTTGGTTGAAATCATTTTATTGCTTGGTCTGCTGGTGTTGGGTGGGATGTAGACACCTCCATGTTCCTCAGAATAGTCACCAGCCCTAAGACCTTAAATGGTTAAAATCGATGGGAACATGGGCTTGACCGTTGCTTATGTGTCTTGGAGGTCCTAACCATTGCAGGGTAGGACGAATGGGTAGTCAATCTTATTATTTGGTCGGTTGATTGTTGTTCATTGTTGACCGATGTTGATGTGCGTCTTAGATATTTTTGTTGATATCGTAGTTGCATGCGTCATGTGGCGGCACGGAGTAATGTCTTGTTACCCTTGCACACACACTCACACAAAAAAAAATGCACTTGTTATAAGAGGTTTGTCGTCGTAATGAGGAGGAATGTTACAGTAGCACCACTTTTCAATTTGTGGGTTCATTTCAAGGTTTTTGTTCACAATAGTATCAGTTATCAAGACCACCGCTTCAAACAAGTTGTAATTTTAACCCTAGAAGAAAGAAAAAAAGAAAGAAAGAGAGGTGATTATGTGAGCACCAGCTTTTGGTTCAAGGATCGAATTCAATCTTTTTGCTTGCAACTTTATAGGGATTTAATACCATGGTGGAAAAAGGTTATAAATTTATCCTAAAAAAAAAGGTGATTCTAGGAGCACCACTTTTCAATTCGAGTGTTGATTTTGGTGTTTTCAACACACAAATATATGTTTTTAAAACTAGAGTTCTCGTTTTGAGATCACAATTCTTATCAAGTCAACAACTATGTTATAAGTTCAAAAATCGACAAATAACTCTCTAAATTTTAATCATTTGAATCAATAATGCTTCAATAAACCATCACTTTCAAAAAACAGAAATGTCAAAACAAGTTGCCAATAAACTTATTTTAAGAGTCTAGAAAGACAAGGCCATACGAATGCAAAAGCAATGTTTAAATAATGGAGATATTAGATATGAAGTAATAGAAATTGTCAAAAACTCTTTTCGACATTTTTTTCGTATTCTTTTATTTTGATTTTTATTCTTAAAATTACATATTCCAAGTATTTTAAGTTTTTTTGATATCTCTAAATCAATCTTTAATATGTTCCATATTTGTTTAAATCAATTTTCACATATTTTGAATTGAATTTGATTCACAAAATTCAAATAATCCCACATCGAAAAAAGATACAATTTATAGATGAGTTATCTAGCAAAAATCAGTAGTGTCATTTGAACCTATAATAAAATTAAAACTTGTGCATGTTAGACAATGTCATAAATAGCAACAATAAAAGTATAAACACCAATAAACACAAATTAACACAAATTATGTAATCTATAAGATTAGACACTTTAAACTCAAGGAGTCATCCTTGTCTTTGTGGGGGTGGGCTTTCAATCTGACAACAATCCTTCCTCTTTCAAATAATACAATTATATTTATGTTCTCGCCTTCCATTAGATTTGTAAGATTGCTTAGAACAAGCAAATTTGGTTAAACAGTTAATAAATGCCGATCACTTGAATCAATAATGCTCCAATAAATTAACAACACTTAGGGAGAAGGAAAAATATATATAGAGGTTTTCAAATGAATCGCCAATAAAGTTATTTCTCAGGGGTATGTTGTGGTAATGGAATTAATTGTGACAACACTTCTTCTTCTCTCAAACAATATGATTATTTTTATGTCATTTTATGTTAGGGTTTTTTTTTAGTTTTTTAAGATTGTTTAGAATAAGATAAATAATTTCAAAAGTCAACAAATATCTTTCTAAATGTCTATTATTTAAATGATTGTGACAACATTTTTTCCTCTCAAACAATATGATTATTTTTATGTCACTTTATGTTACGGCTTTTTTTAAGATTTCTAAGATTACTTAGAACAAGAGTAATAGTTGCAAAGCAGCTAGTCCCTGCCTTAACATTATGTTTTGTAGTTTTATTAAATTGATAAAGGAAACAAAACAATTTGATAGCATGTGTTCAAACATAACGTGTATAAGTCTAAACCACAATGTCTTTGTAATCTCCATCACATTGCACAATTAAAAATAACATAATATTACTTGCAATCTCCAATACATTACCCAATTAAAAATGACAATATCCCTTAATTAAAAACTAGAGCATCAATAACACCAAAAACATCTCATAATTAAAAATGACAACATTATTTGCAATTTCTACACAACAATTAAAATTAAAATCATTAAATTGTAGTAATATCAATTTTTACACTTAAAATAATAATCTTAAAATTTTAAACTTAAAATAATAAAAATAAAGTATCTTATAATAATCTTATTATTTTAAACTTAAAATAATAAATTCTTTTAAATATCTAAACTATTATTAAACTTAAAATAACAACAATTCTTTTACCAATTGCTTGTCTTGAACTTATAAAACCAAACTTAAATACACTTCAATACATAGTGAACAAAGGAGACACTTCAATACATGGTGAACAAAGGAGATCTTCCCAAGAAAAAAATTATCCAATAGCAAGACAACTAACACTCTTAAAGGGCACATGGCAATATTTAAAATTTTTAAGAAGAACAATAAAATTTAATTAATTTTATTTATTTATTGACAATTTCACATTCAATCAAAACTAAATTATCACTTCATTCTTTCTAACCAATCATAAAATAAAGTTTTTAATATTAAATATTAAGAAAATATTTTTTATTTTTCAAAATGTTTAGTTTAATAAATAAATACTATGAAACTTTAGAAAACATCATGGAATTTTTTACTTATAATTACAAAAGTTAAAAATTTGACCCAAAATCCATTACTATATTCCCTCATTTGACGGGAGTAATAACCAGCATGATGATCAACCATTTAAATATGTTTCTCTACAAATACTAGATCATAAAACTCTAAAGTCAACATTAGAGAATTTTTTGTAAGGGTTTAAAGGTTGTTAAATCATTGGAAATGAACCATGGTGTGTGATTTATATTTCTTATATTCTAAAGTGTTTAAACTATTGTGCACAATTGTTAATAGCTATATGTTAAACAATATTACGATTAAACTAGGGTATGATGTTCCTGACATAGATTAATAAAGGCACCTGGCAGTGTTTGGTGATGTTTTATCAATTATTAAATGGATAAAGAATTAAGACTTCATCTCGACCATTCCTTCTAACAACTGTCAAGAGGGTGATCATCTTATTTTAAAAGTACATGACCTTGAAATTAATGAGGGTTTATGTCTTCATTACGAACTTGTCCGGACATTGAACTTGTTACCATTGTTAAAGCACACATGACAATATTTAAAAATTTTAAAAAGAAAAATAAAATTTAATTAATTTTGTCCGCAGGGGTGTAGACCGATTGGCAAGTGCTGTGTAAATGGAAAGAAATATGCAAAAAGAGGTCTCAAGGTCGATTCTCACCCTGATTTACTCGGAGGGTGTACTTGCAGGATGTGTGTTTCTCCCTAGGGGTTATAAGGCAGCCGACAGGATTCGACCTCATGTCATGTGAGTACGATACTGTCGTTGTTACTGATTCCCCTAGTCACAAAAATAAAAATAAAAATAAAAATTCTAACAATTTCACATCCAAGCAGTGTTAAATTGTCACTTCATTCTTTCTAACCAATCATAAAATAAAAAATTTAATATTAAATATTAAGAAAATATTTTTTATTTTTCAAAATATTGTATTTAATAAATAAATACTATGAAACTTTAGTAAACATCATGGAAATTTTTACTATAATTATAAAGTCAAAGGAATTTGACCCAAAATCGATTACTATATTCCCTGCTTTGGCAGGGACTAATAAGACAAATCATTTCAAAAGTCGACAAATAGCTCTCAAAATGTCGATCATTTAAATGTCAATCGTTTGAATCAATAGTGCTCCAATAAATTATCACTTCTAAAACAAAGAAAAAAAAATTAAAGTTTTCAAAACAAGTTTTTAATAGATTTATTACGTCGAGAGGCTCTCTACAATCTAGTATGGGGAAGATGTTGTCACATACATACATAACATTAAATAATGATAATAATAATAATATAATATAATACAAGTCAGTTCCATTACACAATACACACATGTGCGCGCGCACACATAGATATATCAAGAAAGCAATTATCCATCCCAAAACTTGAAATTGGGAGCGGAAAAATTGAGGGAATTGCATGATCCATACAATTGAACTAACCAGTGTTTCTTACAGATCCATCAAATTGATGGAACAGCATGATCAGAACAACAAAGGAGAACTAAGCAAACATACCAATAGAGCTGCGAACACAGTTTTCAGGTAAGATTTTCTCATAGATCCAGGGTACAAATCCATCTAGAAGGATTTATATGTTTGCATGGCTCTGTTACTTTCAAGTTTTTTTAAAAAGAAAATGTTTTGTGGGTTGTGTTGCAAAGTTGGCATTCATACTTCTAAATTTTAAAGAAGTTTGTCTGGAACATTTCAGAGGGTTTAAATGCATAAAATCGTATGTTTTGTTCACAAGGAGAGAGACAAAATATTATACTAACTTGTAAGTATTATTGAGCCAGAAAAATTTACGAACATGTAAGTGTTATTGAGCCATAAAATTATACTAACCTATAAGTGTTGTTGAAAAAAATGTTTACGGAGGTTTGCTAGGTCTGTAGACAACCATAAAACATATCTCAAAACATCAACTCAGATAAGATGCTTCAAAGAGTTCGTAAACAAAACTTTAGAAATAAGCACTTAGACACTGATAAACAGAAATAAGAGAACATAAAACCTTAGTAAAAAACATTCACCTATGTTGATAGAGTTCGAAGTGATTTTACAAATTAATTTGTTTGAATTTAATAAGCAACAGAAAAAGGTTTGAAGAGACATTAAATAGTCAATCGACGTTGAAATTGTATAGAAAATTTGAATCTAGGAGACAAGTATTGAGAATGAGAGAAGTGATGGTCAAATCCAATAAATAGGTGAACAAAGAGAAATAAAACAAGGCAACAAGTAGATGACAATAATAATTGAAATTTTCCCCTGAATGGGGTCTCATCGAATACATCGCACCCTCGAACAGGTGGGAGGACACCTGGCCTCAACCCACTCAGCACCTTGCCACCGCACTCCCGCCCAGCATTTAACTCCATGCATTTATTTTCTAGAGATGCGTACCCCATTACCACCCTCGCACAACTCGATTTATGGCTATGGCACTCCAGGTCGATGAGGAAGTTAATGCGATGGGCTGGCCTCCCAACCAGTCCCATTGCAAGCTCCAGCTCCATGGGATTTACTCTGCACCGGTGGTTTCATCTAGTCATTTTCACACCTCAACTCTTGCTCCTCGCAGTCTCATTTATGTTTTTCTCCACCTCTGGTTCGAGTTCATCCTTCCTCTCCACCTCTGGTTCATGTTCATTCCTCCTCTCCACCTCTGGTTAGTGTTCTTCCCTCCTCTCTTGGTTTTCTTCTCGATGCCAAGGCAAAGAGGAAAATGTGAGTGTGGGGCGGCATGGTATAACTCGCGGGGGCGAGGCTCGTGAGGTCGAGGTCGGAAATCTTATCATAACTTGCCTCAGACTCTAAACCGTGCCTCCATTCAGGATCTCCCTCCTTTGCCCTCTTTATGGGCATGCAGAGTAGAGTGGTTTGACAGTATGGGAAATTCTCTTGGCTTCGCACCCAAGCTCAGCCCAGAACCGTCGCCCATATACCAGCCTCTTGCATGCCTCCCCTCTCCTTTCGCTCTCCCCAGTCCGACTGCCCCCCTCACTTCTTCCTCCTCCCCTCTCCCTTCTTCTGCCTCCCCACATTCTTCTTCTGATGCTCCACCTCCTCCTCTGCCCCCACCCTCTTGTGCTCGGTGCGACGGGTTTTTGAAACTGCAGACTTCTCTCGACATCACCCAGAATTTGGTCTACGAAGTCAAGCGCGACATAACGGAGTTGTTGAACATGGATGATCGTCGGGAGCGCACCGAGGAGTGGTTGGAGACTCTTCTTTGCACTCTCCTACACACCACTCCAGACACAGGGACTCCAGCCAAGGACATTGCGCAAGATCCACAGAAGGAACGGATGTCAGGCCCAAGCTCAGGATGAATCCAGCATTCACAGGTTTTCCTAGATTTTTTATGTCTTTAGACGGTTTATTTTTCTGGGTTCTAGCCCTGCGAGGCACCCTAGTTTCTAGGCTTAGCACAATGATTTGTCACGGGACTTTTCTTTCTCATGTTACTCTAATTGCAAATTGTTTAGACATTTGTGAACTGTATGGACATGTGATAGCATTAGTTTTTCATCTAGGTGATGCTGCCACAGTCTCACTGTGTATCTCACCAACTATAATTTATGGACTCTAAAAGGTTTTAATATATTTCTCTAACTTCACATTAAAGTTGGCACCTAAAATTATGTGTGACTTCAATATCTTTATGACTTTTGTGTCTAAAGCAAGAAGTCAATACAATTTTAGCTTTACTCCATAGCAAGAAGTCAATACCAAATTTAGGTAAGTCATTCATAGCATTGGAATTTGTTGAGTATACTTAAATATCAAGTTGACTTTATGCCATGTGTTCAATTCTTATAATCAATTCCATGCATGGGTGGAAATATTAAGTGTGATTTGTATACATGCTCAACTCTTATAATCAACTACGTCATGTCGGTGGGTTTGGGAAGTGGGACTTTGGATATTTTTGCAGCTATTATGGCCTTATGGTGAGTTAAGAATACATGTCGCTAATTAGATAAATTTTTGGGTTATTTGGTTGTATATAAAGTGTTTTCACTCCTAAGATCAAGTTTTGGATTATCTAAGATCAAGTTTTGGATTATTTGATTATGTATAAAGTGGGTAAGGGTTTATTAAAGAGTTTATTCTTTGTCAAGTGAAGAGTTATTGATCAAGTAGCTACGTCCTGAGAAATATTGAAGGATGGAGCTTCACTAGTATTATAATGGTGGTTTTTTATTTCTAGGATTGGGGGGACTTGTAGTAGACCTTTATTCACAAAGAGAGTCTTTATTTTTCGAGGTCTGTGTTTTTTGTTTCTAAATGATAGGTCGATCTTTTCGAGGACCTCTCTCTTCACTTACCCCACCTCTGCCAAGTTTTGGTTTCTCTGCCATTTTTTATTTTTTTTCTGTTTACTATTCTCACTGACCCTGGGCTAGGTTTTCCTTTGTCTTTTTGGAAACGGGTCCTTCCCCTTACCAAATCACAGAGGTTTCAACTTTTTTATCTAAAGAGGTGCTGACTAGATGGCCTCAGTTTCAAATACCGACATTATAAAAGACATCATGGAACTCATGAATCCTGAAGACGAAGTTGTATGGCTCAGGGGAGGTCTTTCGATGATTTGGGTGCTTTGGGGTTAAGTTCGGGCACAGACCCACACCTATCATTGCCTCCTAAATCTATTGGCCTCATTAATCGACCTTATATTGCTCCTCCTGTTTGCCCGAAGTTAACACCTTCCTTCCCAGTTAAAACCAGCTTGGCAGGTTCCTATGTAGGTCCTCCTTTTGTTTCTTTTAAGAGCGGCTCAGAGGGTTCAAGACTCCGGATCTTGAATGATAAAGGAACCTTTGTAGGAAGACAAAGGCTTACTCCTAGACTTACTCATCATACCGGTGTTCGTAAGAAGGCTTGGAAGGCAAATAAGAGAGTTTGGAGAATGGTGTTGGCAGTGGATGTGGCTCTTGAAGAGACTTGCAGGTTGGCCCTCTGTGGTCTTGTTGGGAGACTATCTTATTCCTATCTGGAAAATAGGCCAATTGAGGAATGGATGGTGTCTAGCTGGAAACCGATACTTGGTTATGTCCCGGAGGTCCTCTATCTTACTAAATGTTGGTTGGGCTTTATTTGCAAGTCACCAGAAGATGCCTCATTATTATTGAATAGGTTCTAGGTCCTGGGAGGCAGTAGTTTAATGTTGAAGCATTGGAGGGTGGCTTTTGATCCTCAGACATAATATTTTCAACAAAGGCACCTATGGATTCTTCTGTCGGGTCTCCCGATTCACCTTTGGAACAAGGGAACATTGAAGGCTATAGGTGATTCTTTGGGTCGTTTTATCACACTGGATGAGGCGTCTTTGACAAACCCAACAAGAAAAGTTGGGTGGATCCTAGAGGACATCGACATTCACAAGGGACTCACGGAGCTCCTAGACATTGACTGGCGAGATATTCACATCAAACAGAGGTTATACTATCAAGGTATACCATTCAGATGCAGTTTATGTTGTTGTACTGGTCAACTGCATCGAGACTGCACTGGAATGGCCACTGAAGAAAAATCTGAAGACTCACTACTTCAAGAAGATCCACCAGAGTATATGCAAGAATCAGACTCTTTGGGGGAGGCACTTGTACATTGTGAAACTGGACTAGGATCTCCTTTGACCGATTCCTCTACCTTTCTAAGTAAGTTGAAGCTATTTTTCCCATCCTTATATTTTTCATTATCTCTGTTGGAAAGAAATTCTTTCGAATGTTTAGGGTCGTCGTTATCCTCCTCACTGTTTGTTTTGAGTGCTCCAGACATGAATGGTGATTTTAGAGCTCCTCCAAAGGCAGTCCTAGACACCTCAATGGGGATCATATCACCTTCTCTGGTTCTTACCTGTCCCTCCATTGCTCCACCCTTAGTTTCATCCAACCTCCCTGTAGGGTCGAAATCCTTCCCTTCCACTTTGGGTCTTAACTCTCTGAAACGTTCTGCTATCCATCACCTTCCCTCGACTATCATGAACGACTCAGCAGTGGGACCTAGATTCAGTTAAACAGAGGAGGGTGACTACCAAATCAACATTGTTATCGATTCCTTGATGCCCTTCTTAAAGGATAACAATGATGTTGTTAAGTTATCTACTTACAGAGGAAAGGCCTCCATTATTCCACATATGGAGGCTTCCTCTTCAAAACGTTCCTCGACTAGGACTGGAAAAGAATTTGTCTGATCAAGGGGATTGGTATAGAAATTCCCCCCCTTAAAACTCGAAGCAGCAGAAAGAAGTTGGCACATACCTCTACACTTCCAACTAAGACTGTACCATCCAACACTGACATTGGGCCTCTTAGAGCATTGAAATCCCTAGCAAGGGCCAAGTAATGTTAGTTTTATCCCTAAATCTTAGAGGGACAGGAGGCACCCTCAAAGTTGCCTCATTTCGTCGTATGTTCGAACACATCCATCCCGATATCATTCTCCTTCAAGAGACCTTAGTTAATGAGCAGAGAGAAAGAGATTTTATCCTTCATTTCCGTCCGTCATGGTTTTCAAGTTCTATCAGCTCTGTAGGTACCTTTGGAGGTCTCTTAGCTACTTCAGACCCTTTACTTTTTGCATTTTATTCGTATCTCACTGTGGGTGGTATCTTATTAATAGGAAAGAGTTTAGTCCAAAATCGAGAGTTAGCACTGCTGAATATTTATGGTCCTTACAAGGACAGGAAACAATTTTGGAAAGCGTTGGATGAAAGTGGTATTCTAGCCATCAAAAACCTGATTGTGGCTGGTGATTTAAACATTATACTTTCAGTTGATGAAAATTGGGGGGGGCTTCCTGGGTCTGATTTTTCAGAGGATTTCTACCGATCGATATTCTCTTCATACAATTTGATTAACATTAAGCCAGATAAACTGTTGCCGACTTGGAGAAATGGACGCACCAGTCAAGGCTCAGTTTCTAGGCAGCTAGATAGATTCTTGGTAGCGGAAGATCTTTTACATGACACTGGACTCTATCGATCATGGGTTGAATTCCTGTTCATCTCATACCATGTGCCAGTATTGTTGTAGCTCGACTTACCTCCTGCTTACAAAACATATCCCTTTAAATTTAACCCGCAGTGGATAAAGGAACCAGAATTCGTGAATATCGTCTTCAAGTTGTGGAATGAGTCGATTTTTTTGACTGAAAAAGGTAAACAGAAAAGGATCTTGTGGACACTAAAAGAACTTAAAATTTGTACTAAAGCTTGGCACAAAGAGTTGTTGAAAGCTCTGGAAAAATATATGAAAGACTTAATTTTTAAATTGAGAGAAGACTTGTCTAATCTTTCAGCTGCTTTTTCACTCCGGCAAATAGAATTTACTAGAAATGAGATTCTAAGAAAAGAAGAGGAACAATGGCACTTGTGCAACAGGGCTTTGTGGTTTGGACAATGGCGACAAAAATTCAAAATATTTTCATAAATATGCAAGCTACAATAGAGTCAAAAAACACATTTGGAAAATTGATAACACCCTTGGGGAAACTGTTAGTGATCGGAACTCTATAAAGGAAGTTGCAGTAAACTTCTTCAAGGATTGTCATAAAGCGCCAATTGAGTTGAATATAACAGAACAATGTCAGATTTTAGATTACTATTCACAGATGTTTACTGAGGAGGAGGCAAATTCTTTGTTTCAACATGTTATATTGGAGGAAGTAAAAGAGGTCATGTTCCTGTTTCAAAAAGATAAAAGTCCAGGTCTGGACGGTTGGACAATCGAACTCTTTATTTCTTTCTTCGATCTTGTAGGGGAAGATGTCCTTGCCATGGTGGAAGAATCCAGAACCTTAGGCGCTATTGCGGGAGGCCTAAAGTCAACTTTCCTGACCTTGATCCCAAAGACAAATAACCCTACCTCCTTCGAAGATTTTCGACCGATTTCTCTGTGCAACCTTTGCTACAAAATAATCTCAATTTTTTTTCCATTTGGATAAAACCCATCCTATCAAGGACACTTTCCATTAAACAGATGGGTGTTTAAAGGGTAGGCGTATTCAAGTTTCCATTGGTACGGTTCATGAGAGTTTGCACAGTATAAAGAAGAAAAGCATGAAAGCATTGGTTTTAAAACTAGATCTTAAGAAAGCTTATGATAGTATTGACAGGGATTTTTTGAGGTTGATCCTTCTAAAAATTGAAGCAGCGCTAGATTTGACAAATTGGACAATGTCTTGCATCTCATCTTCCTCCTTTGTAGTTTTAATAAATGGAGAGGCTACAGATTTATTCAGAAGTGGCAGGGAGGTTCGGCAAGGGTGTCCACTTTCTTCGTTGCTCTTCATTCTAGTGATGGAAGGCCTCAGTTTATTGATGAAAGACAGTCTGGCGAGAGGAGCAGTTTTCGGTATAAAAGTTTTGAGGATGATTAATATTTTACATATCTTATTTGTGGAGGATGTAATAATAATGTCAAAGGCCTTTGCCAGTGATTGGCTTGAGATAGTTAGGCTTCTTGGTCTATTTTGCAAAGCATCGTGCTTGTCATTGAACCATCTTAAGACTTTTGTTCTATTTGAAGGACTCACGGAGGTCGAGTTAGATCCTTTCAAACTTTCTCTCCCTTTCCCTTTTAGTCCTCTCTCTGGCAGATTTAGGTATTTGGGTTTCCATCTGAAGATTGGGGCACAGCGCTCAAGTGATTGGGATTGGTTAATTGAAAAACTATTAAAGAAGGTTGGTTTATGGTGTAATCGTTGGTTGTCAATGGGTGGAAGATACATTTTGGTTAAAGTTGTTTTAGAAGCCCAACCAGTTTTTTGGATGTCAATGGAAGCTCTGCCTCGTTTAGTTTTGAGTAGGATTAGGAAAGTGATGTTTCATTTTCTATTGAATGGTCATTCAAAGTCCCAGCACTATCATTTATGTAGGTGGGAGGCCTTATCCAGACCAAAAAAGTTGGGGGGTTGGGGTTTTCGAAATCTACTATTTTTCAATAAAGCCTTAAACACTAATACAATGTGGAGATTATTGAACCAGGATAGTATTTGGCATCGAGTGGTGATGAGCAAATATTTGCAGAATACTTCTCTCATCAACTGGCTTAGGAAGCCTTCACACACTACGAAATCGGCTTCAAGGATTTGGTCTAGCCTCGTGCGCACCATTCCTATAATTCTCCATTGGATTAGCTGGAGACCAGGAGCGGGTTTACATATTTTAATAGGGAGGGACAGGATTCTTGGATTGGGTGAAAAATCC
>SNQJ01S0110717.1:13645-42598 GCA_010110895.2 Picea sitchensis
CGTAATTGATACCAAACATGTTAGTGAGTAATAGAATTAGTTATTGTTAGTAAGAGTAAGTTCATTAGGGTTGTTCGTGAGTAGAGTTTGTAGGCTTAGTTAGGAGAATGAGTGCCTTTGTATTTTCGAATTATTTAATGTGTTGTTTCTGTGATGCAAACATGTTCTTCAATGTGTGAGTGATGTTAGAGGTATTTATCTCTCTTCATCCCTCTTAAAACTAGAGAAATCAAGGGTAAAAAATGATGAGTTAATTCGATGTCTCGATGTCCCGGTACAAATTGATGATTGATTTCCTACTTAAACCACCTACTAATGAATAGGGAACAAACACATGGCATTTCCCGACCAATGAGAGGCTTCTTATTGAGGGATAAAAATGTATTATGCACCCTTCTTCCTAATGAATAGGGAAACAGAACGTGGCACTGACCGTGAGGTCGGCTTGTTCCCCGACCAAAAGGTCAACTTCATTGCTCCTTCATAACCTATTGATAAACCAAAGATAAGAATCCAATTGTGGGTGTTAGGGTGGGGAAGGACATAGTTAGTTAACCTATCCTTTTTCTAAGGTTATTGTTGTTGTTGCCTACTCTGTGGGTGTAGAATCGAGAAATCTCAAGAAATCTCTAGTTGTTGTTGTGGAAGGTTATTGTTGTTGTTGTTGCTATCAAGATATGTTGTCTCCTTCTTATCCAATTATTAATGACCAGTAAAGATGGTGGGTGCCGGGAAAGCTAACGTGCATTCTTGAAGGTGTGATAGTAGTTGTTGGGCATTAAAGGAAGAAGATATGAGAAGATCCGAGAAGATAAGGAAGAAGATGTAGTCAATTATGATCCTGTAGTCAGAGGTATTATGAGCCAGTAGCATGAACCGATATTATGAGACAGTATCCTGAGCCTGTATCCTATATTATGAGCATGTAGTAAAAGCTTGTATTATGAGGTATTATTTTCCGATATTTATGAGGTAAGGTCCTTAACTAAGGAACCAATGACTAGTTGTTGTTGTTATTGCCCTAAGTAGTTGTAACCGGAACATAATTGACAGAAACATAATTTACCAAACATATAAGCCCAATGTGTAGTATAAGCCCGTAAATACAAATATATGGAGTAAGGTATAAATCCACATGGATGTTATGACTGCCACTTTTGGATGTCATTGAATTGGATCAAATGTTTCTCTCTAGATACTGGTCACTCTTTATATACGTAATTATGAATCATTCATAAAATGACTTGAAGAGGGTTGTGAATTCGGTGATATTTTCTCAAGGTAGGAGATGATTCTTTCTATCTAAATATCGGAGGGCGAGCGTTCGTTTCTCACCCTTTCTCACTTCCCTAAAAAAAAAAGCAGAGCTAGAAGGGGTTTTCCTGATCGGAGTGAAGCTCAAGACCTACCTAATAATCTACCCGCATATTACTAGGGTTGACCAAACCCTTTCTATAGCTTCTTTGTTCATCAAGATGACACTCACTAAGGTTAGATGTGCCTGATCCCATTCTGCCTGAAAGAATCGACTTTTGCCTTATATTAGATATATGTAGTCCTGAGATGAGATACATGGCGGTAGAGTGAACCTATTTCTATGTAGGGTCAGACCCCTTAATGGCCTGTCAATGTTCTTTCTATAGAAGGTGCCTGCCTTAATGAAGTATTCCACTAACTCACGACAATCAATAAAGCTTCGCGCCAGAAGGAATGATAGTAACCTTAGAACGCGCTCTTTGAGGGGCCGACCATAGATAAAGGAAGGGTTCAGGAACGAACAAACCAATAAGGTAGGCCACACATGCTCTACCAAATAAGGAAGACGCGGGATCTTATTCGTATTCCCGTCAAGTCGATATCGATGGGAATGTCTCCCCTCAGTATGCATTTGGTGGGGGTAATGGAACCATTGGGTCTGCCTCCTCTCGAATGGATTTCGTCGGTATGGTTTATGGATGGCCTTTTAGAACAACTTCCCTCGGTCTGGTTGGATTTCCCCTCCTCCCAATCAAGTAGTCAAGGGCTCCCTCCTTTTGGAATGGATTCGATGTTCGCCTATAAGCCTGTCCCACGTTTCATATCCATAAGTTGTTGCATGCCCCCAAAGAGAGGGTTTTCCTCGTTGGTGCATATTCATAAGTAAATGACGTATTAACGTGCCTAGAGCAAGGGGCTAGATTTGGTATGGATGAAAAATATTTTGAAGAATAATTTACTTTTCATAACTATAAGAAACAACCTTTGCACCTTCATTGCCACTAGAGTAAGAAACATAACTACACTTCACCCCAGGGGAGTCTGTTTCTCTTCTTCCAGGGACGGTTGCAGGCACAACCTATCGAAAAAATGGTTTCATGACTGTAGTGCCTAGATAATTCCCTAACGCATCGAACATCTCGGCTAGCTCCTCACCTTGCTCTACAGGGAGTGAACATAGGAATAATTATAGTACGAACGACTCCCACGCTCATGAAACTTTGATAAAGAAAACACACAAAACAATAAGGCTTATGTCTTCTCTTTATGCACTCACTTATTATTCCTATTCTTATTCTTGGCTTGGCCTTGGCTAGTTACCAAAAGCATATGTAGGAGTCATTAGTTTGCTTCAAAGAGATACTAGGTGGATTATCTAAATCTTCAAAAGAGATCTTTCAAGTCATTACCGACTTCGATAATGAGAGCGAGAGAAATAAGGAAAAAGGCCCAACGGAAGATAAGTTATTGAAATAAACTCTGAATTTATGACGATTGATGAGTTGTTCTTACTCCTTATTTCCTTGGCCTTGGCAGAGATAATGTAATGACTCGTATATCATGTCGATAACTAGAGCCAGAGCTAGGGCCAAGCCTTTAAGGTGACTTATAGGTGAAATCCTATCTCGACAAATACTACTCTATCCTCTCTTGACGAATCCTACTATTCTATATGTGATAATAGAGTTTCTTATTTATATTGGTTGGGATAACTCGTTGGAGAAGACTTCGTGAAGACTTCATTGAGTGTGGTGCCTTATATCTATGGCTTCGTTAAGCGAAGTTAGGGATACGAGGGAGGGAATTCGTTAGCTTAGGGTGGGTATCTCCCTGGCATTAGCGCCTTATCTCCCCGACATTAATGGGGGTAAAGTCGTTAGCTTGGTTTAGGTCCTTACCGGTATTCCCTATAGGTATAACTTGATTCATTAAAGCCAATTCGATGTGTTGTTTAAGAAGATTATATATCAATTGAAGTCGATTATATATATGGCTAACCTCGGAAGGAAGGGCGCCTTTAGTATTCTCTTTCCCGATCATAGAGAAATAAGGAAGGGCGCCTTTAGTATTGCATTCATGTCTGTAGCTTTCCCGGCCAGAGAGATTAGTGTCCCACTAGACTAGAGTCACTACAATGACATGTTATTATGTTGGTAAGACATCACACATGATAAGTTATTGGGAATTATGCACTCCCGATTCTAGGGCAGTTGATATAATCCATTGTTTCCCTTATCTCCATGATAGAGAAGGGAATAACTGCGATCCAGAGGTATAGCACATGGTTGCTCGATATCTCTGGTACTCCTGAACATGTCCATAACTTCGACATGAAGATGAAAACCCTACTATCAAGCTATCCGCTAATCTGGTATGCTTATTATGCTGACGACTTACTCCCGGGCCTATCCCCACTGAGCACCATACCGCTATCTTTCATAAAACATAATTCATGGGAGAGTTGGGATTAGAGATTTCAATAGGTGATCACCATAATACAAGTTTCCATAAGGAACGAACATGTGTTATCCATTTCCTATGAATTATGGTATTGATCGATTCGGGTGGACAGGTTCACTCCAGTCCGTAAGAGACAATTAATGGCTTATTACTCACAACGACCAGAAGCAAGAGACTTAGGAAGGTCATAACCTACCTAGAATGGTAAGAATATCATGACCGATATCACAACCAAAGGCAAGAGATAAGTATGAACAACTGAATATAACGACGGTCAGCGAGAGACTAAGTTACAATCAACTATCACCCGTAAAGAGAAATCAACTTCTTTTATCGCAACTAAAGAAGGATGCTACTGAAGGAGAAGAATATCTCAATCTGAACATATCTTTCTACAATGACTGAATCGTTATGTTACATACCTATTGACGTACTATTTATGCGAAAATGCATTGAAGAATTGATTGAAGAGGAACATGCGGAAAGGGTGCCTAGAGTGCTTGGTCGACAAGATTAGTGAAAAAAAAAATGATATGGTTCGGGGGGCATCCGTCCCTTTTCTAAGTAATATTGAATCTTCGATAGACAACTTCGCTTGACTGATAGGACATTTATGGGATCGACCTATTGATTGGTCGAGTTCATGACCTTATGTCCGAATGAAGGGAAGGATGAATTATGAATCCTTTAGGGTCAAATCCATGATCATTGCTTTGAACAACGAACAATGCGACATCGGGAGAACTCATCCCTTTCCCTTTCCCTTTCGTACCATGGTATCGTGGATAACATGATACATGAACGGTCTATGTCTATCTTTGATCTTATTATGAACCAATCTAATATTCTTGTTTGTCCTATACGGTCGAGTGCATAACCTGTAGTCGGTTGAGTGCTCGACCTAAAGGCACTCACTTCACTTACACTCACTTCACCACTTAACTTATATATGTAACATGGGTCATTGTAACACCATAACGTCGTAAGAAACGTAATATGGGTTGGTTCACCGTAACACCAAAACGTCGTAACAAACATAATATGGGTTGGTTCACCATAACACTAGAATGTTGTAACGATGTATGCTAATATGGTGACATGATATGGGTCACCGTAACACTAAGCTATTAAGTTATTCTGCCACTATGGTGACGAAGATATTTCATTAAGAGAACCTATATTATGTATGTGATCTTGTCATGAAGAGAACCAATATTCCGTATGTGATGTGTATGGTCATAAAGAGAAGATATTTTGTATGTGATGTGTCCAACCATGAAGCTGTATGGGTCATGAAGTCGTATGGTAATGCTATTATTCCTCTATGTAATGCATGACCCACTATTTGGAATCGCAGGTAATGTTATTCTTCATCCATGGGGGGAAGTAAGAAGGCCATTGCTTCGCTTCGCTCAGGTTATTAGGAGAGGTTGAAGGCACTCGATTGACCATAGGAAGACCGAGGAACATAGTCGCTCGACACCAATAGTAGAGAGGTAAGTCGCTCGAACGATAGGGAAAGGAAGGAAGGTAAGGAGAAAGATCATCTATACAATCTACCCCCAAGCATGTTACATAACTACTCCTTCGACACCCAGAATGAATCATAGAGAAAGAGAAATCACATTATAAAAGAAAAGAAATAGATAATGTATGTGGGTGGGGCAATCTCCTTACACCTCCATGACCTAGTCCTGAACATGAACCGATCTGGGAGATATTTCCTTCTACAATCGATCTTTCTTTCAGGGGATAGATTAGGCTATGGAAGAATTTATCAGGTCAAGGGGGTTCAAGGTTGACTAAATAGCACTACGAACCGGTGTCTGTGGGTTGAACCTACTACGCGGGTTGAACTTTAACTGGGACAGACCTACACCTACCTTCCTTATCCCGATTTAACTACCCGACACACTTGGTATGGCTGCTCGGGTTCATACTTTCCTTCTAGCCAGGTCAAGGTTAGAAAAAGATAGGCTTTTCAAACACTGCCAGTTCAGAAACAAGGAGCTTTCTACCTGACCTTACCAGCTCAGAAGTCATTGTCCTAGATCCAGGGAATTAAGCCCAACCTTCACAGAGGACCACTCTTTTCTTCTGATGCACCAGGCTCCTTCCTAAATCACATCTTCGAGATCCTTCTACAATTGATCGATCTATCAGGGGATAGATTTACATATTATGTAGGGAACTTTCAAGGTCTAGCTATTCCGCGTATGAATCCCTATCTAGCTATTCCACGAATGCACTTTTCAGGGCATTTCCACTCACGCTAGTCATATCTTTATTACACGATTTATCTTTAACTTATCTAGCCAAAATTATAGGTAAGGAATTATTTCAATACCTCTTACCTTGATATATAGATATTCTAACAACAGGCGAACAAGAGATATAAAATAAGAACATAAAGAGTATCCATTTATAGATCTAATAAACAAGTTGTTAGAGATACATTTAATAAGAGACATGAAGCCAAGACTGGGCATCACATCAATGTTGTCTTTTGAAAGTTCAACCCGTGTAAGGAACAAAGGAAGGGTCGATTGATAAGGGTGACACTAGTTAAGGGTCTTTAGACACTCGACTATTAAGGGTCTCAAAGGAAGGAAGGGGGAAGGATATTTAGACAGAGTTAGATGCGAGAAGTGACGATATTCAAGAGGCATGCAGAGGTTGAATAAAAGCTCGCTGGATGGTGGGCTATGTCGAGAATTCACTGGATGGGACTACATAAATGGAAATAGAGACCTATTACCGCACCAACAAGTTCATACAAGGAGATTGGATTGGCTTGATGATCTTTTCCGGGCTCTGACCTTGGATAAATAAGCATGGACTTGAAATGGTGTTTTCCCTTCCCTCCCTTCTTTCAAGGCACCCAGTGGGAAGGCTAGGAGTGGGAAGGCCTTCCTTGGGGCATAATCTTTCATATGCCCGACTATATGGCATTAATTATGAAAGGATGGTTGGAAGTGAATTTATCTTCTCTTGTCTCCTCACATCATGGTGTTCCTCAAAGAATGGATAGTGGCATTCTCTCTAGCATGAAAGGTTGGCTGGTGGGGCTTTCTAGAAGTGAACAAAGGTACAAGTATTTCTTGATGTCATTAATGTCTTGCTCAAACGTCTCTCCATTTATGCTTCCTGTTGCAGTTTGACCCTCCCTTTTTGCTTTTCGAGCAAGCCACCCAACCACCTAGCATTAAATCCCCGATGCGTTACCAAGCCACCCAGTTAAAAGGAAATCTCTCCTATCTGAGTTTCTCCCACCCCAACAAGCCAACCAGTCAAGAAAAAATCTATCATATCATCAGAGTGAAAGTTGGAATTGTGAAATTTGTACCAACCCAATAAAGAAATATAGTTAGTGATAGTGTAGGGATTTCCTTTCATACTTTTCAATGCCCTTTTAGTTAAATTAATCCAGCTATGAAGTGAAGGGTAAGGTGCTTGGTCTCATTATTGAAGGTGCCAGGTCTCATTCCTTGACCAAAGACAACAATATCATCAGAGAGAAATATCATCTGGCGATTCAATGCCCTCTTTTAGTCTAATTAATCCAGCAAGGTTTAGGGTTACGTACGAGGAGATGAATTTGCGGGTTATGTCTCATTCCCCATCCTTTCAGTCTCATTATTCTAGCTATGAAAATATGGAGATGTACCTTCTCGCTTCTAGTATGATTCATAGCACGAGTGTTTTTCCTTTCAGTCTAATTACTCTCTCTATGAAGGGTTACGATAATTCCATGTCGTTGTCGCTCCTGGCTTACCCCAAGAACTACCACAACCAAGTCACATCATTATTGCTTGTGGGTGCCTTTCCCAAGATGCGTAACCTTCCCTGACTAATGAAAATATTCAACTAGTGCAAATGTAGGGCTTTGCCTTCCTTAACAAACCCACAAACTAAATCCTTGCCTTTCAGTCCAATAAAAATATCTAGGAAAGGACCTACAATTAGGATTCATAGCACGAGTAAAGGCACTTTTAGTTCATTTATTCTCTCTATGAGCACGGTAGCAAGTCAATTAGTGTTTTTTGAGACTGAGTGTAAGTTCGTCAAGACGACTGTGAAAAAACCTTATCGCTATCGCTCATGAGGAAAGACCACATCGTCGACGCTCTTGGCTTTCCCAATATAAATAAATATCAATGCATGAGCATCTTCGCCTTACCTGCATGATCATCCTAATAAAAAGATCCTATCCAGTACCAAATCCTTTCCACTAGCGTAAAGGAAGAGAAGTAGGCGAATGGGTAGGAAAAAATGAAGGTAGATGTATAAATGACTATTAAGGCATAAATGACTGCAGGTGTAAAAGAAGATAATTAGGCGTAATTGATTTTATCTCCTTCTACTTCTCGTTTGATAACTATCTCATCTATTTTTCCTTCTCCTCGTTTGACAACTATTGAGAATAAATACTCTATAAGAAGGAATACTAATTTAACTAATTAGATCAAGGAAATGCTCTATAAAATAAAAAAATTACAGTCTTAGGAACAAAGTCACTCACCCACCCTTGGGTGAGGTCATTTCTAGTTTTTATTCATTTTTATTTAACTAACGAGTATCTTGACTCAAGTATCTTGACTAAATTATCTCAATAAAATAAAGGTCTGGAGGTCTTGTCCACAAGAGCAAGAAATGTCTTCTATTTTAGCTTAGATAATGGTAGGTATTTTTCCTACTTAAGCAGTAGAAATAATCACTTCAGGAATCGTGGAAGAATCACTTCAAAATCACTCTACAAATCAATCTCAAAATCCCTCTAAAATAAATATACAAAACCTAGAAAAATCCCTAATGCATGTTAAATCCCCTCTCAAATCCCTAAGCTGGATAGAAAGAATCACTTGTGCCTTCCCAACGTGCCTCCCCAACCTGGAAAGAATCATTTGTGCCCGTGCCAAGGAAATAATCACTTCTCTTCTACTGGATGGAAAGACTTTTGGAGCGATAACATGCTCCCCTTAATAACCATTTTATAGGTTAAGTCACATCTCTTAAGGAAAGACTCTTGGAGCGGTAACTGTCTCTTAGCAAATTCTATCCTGTGTGTACTGAAAAAGATTAGGGATATGGAAGTCAACTGAGTGATTCTAACAATGTTGAGTACTTCTAACCATGACAGGATGAATAATTGTTCCCATGACATAAGGAATTGGAGGAAGGATGGCTCCCCTGACATTAGGAGGGTGAGGAAGGCCAGTCTCTCTAGGAAGGCCAATCTCTTTGGAACGAAGGCCAGGAAGGACCATGCTTAGAACTAGGCAAGATCATGCTTAGAACCAGACAGGACCATGAGACTTATTGGATATGACTACCCTTTTTGTATTTATCTCTAGCCAGGACCAGAAACCATGCATGCTTAGAACCAGTACCAGGAACTAGAGGAAGGCAAGGACCCTTACTTTGAAGGAAGGCCAAGACCCTCTCTCTTGGGTAAGGAAGGAGGGAATTCTCTCTCTCGACTACCTTGAAGGAAGGCAATGACTCTCTCTCTTGTCTTTCTTGACTAATGTACGTAAGTGCTTTTGGGCTGACTCGACCCTTGGAATGCCATCTCTTGGGACTAATGGAAGGCCATCTCGACTAACTTTTTGAAGAAGACAACGAAGGGCCTTTGATGGATGTGGGGAATAAGGTAATAGGACGTTATTAACACAAGTACTTTAAAATCATAGGGATAACCATTAATTTGAACTGAAGTAAAGGTCCATAGGTCTTGTCCACCTGGGCTTAGTCTTTATACTTTATAGAGATAATGATTATTTTGGGATACTTTTCTTATTGTAGGTGATTGTCTGAAATAGTATAAAACTCAAAACATTAAATACACTTTATTTGTTTTCATAAACTTAATGATAACTTTGCTTTACAATAGATATAATATATCATAATAGCATTCATTAATTTTTAATATGGTTTTGGTTTTGTATATAAGTATACATCCATATATTATCTTTGTGAGTATTCATGGGTGAGTTAATCGTATAAACTATATAATAACATTCATTAATTTTTAATATGGTTTTGGTTTTGTATATAAGTATACATCTATATATTATATTTGTGAGTATTGATGGGTGAGTTAATCGTATAAACTATAATACTTTAAAATGGGTATATGTATTCCATTTTATTATTATTCTTACATAGAGAGTTTGATTAAGGGTATTTAATTTATTTTTTTTAAATCAAAATTGTTTCTAATTTTTGTTATTTGGATTGCATTTTGAATGATTTGGATCTATTGCATAATTTTTTTATATGAGTTGAAAAGGGGAGATTGTAAATTTACACAATGGAAATTGTAGTTATATGGATATGAGAGAAACTTTCTATATGGGTTGAAATGTAGAGATTGGAAATTTACATGGTGGAAATTACAATTATATGAATATGAGAGATGGTTTGAGTATTTGTTATTTCAAGTTTATCAAAAAAAAATGTAAAGTAAGGAGTAGAAAGTAAAGTAAGCAAGCATAATGATTAAATAATGAATCAACTATTATCTTCAAGAAATTTTTACTAAAACTAGTGTAAATCCATTTTAACTTATTATTTATCAAGCTTCTAGAGAGATCAAATCCCTATGAAACATAAATTTATCTTAACTTTATATCTATGGAACTGTGAATTCAATGGCAGAATCAACAAGAAATTCATGTGTCTAAATAAGATCAATTAACACGCATGAGATTAGATCTTCATGAATAAAAGTAAGTAAAGACAAAGACAATTGATTTACTAATTTTAGAACAAGAATTAATTTACTAATTTTAGAACCATAACTAATTAAGCATCTTAAGAGATCAAATCCTTATGAAACATACATAACATTATAATTTCTTCAATACTAACAATAAAAAACACCTCTCAATATAATTATAGTATTTAAATATTTTACTATTCAATTAAACAATTATCACAATTATTTTAAATATTTCTATTTTCACTATTCTACCTATAAAAATATAATTAATATATTTTGAAAAAATTATTTATCATTATAATTTAGAAAAACATAAATTCAAAAAAAACATTTAAATTATTTAAATCATTTATATGTCATAAAAAAATATTACTACTTAACTCTACATCATTTCAACCAAATGTTCACAAGAAGTGCCTTAAAAAAGATAATAAAAACAAATAACATTTAAATGTTGATAGGAGCAACTTAACAAGATGATAACACATGTCCTAAAATGGATTCATAACACATGTCCTAAAAAAAACTAATTTAAGTTAGTTTTGGATTTGTTTCAAGTTAATAACCATCACTCCTCGCCATTGTTTTTGGCTTATTTCTCTTCTTTAATTGAGAATTCCAAAGTAAAAAATTATGAGAATTCTAAAGTAAAAAATTATCATTTAATGATTACGTTGAAGGGATGTGCAATTAGATATGATAATATTATCTCCTCTTTCTCGTGAGTTAATTAATTCAATGTCTTTGACTCTCATAATAATGATTGCCATGAACATACTCAAGGTTTTGGAGACTCAATAGGAGGCTTTTTATTTTTGGTGCATGATGCGCTTCCATAGTGCCCAAGGAATTGGTGTAGGTGCACCACATCCAATTCCATCTACTAGCCTTGCATTGTGGTATATAGTGGAAGATTAACATACTAATGCATTGTTAGTGAAAGAAGGGGTTCAATAAAAGTGATAATTTTTTCTAAATTTGAAATATTTTTTTTTTATTAATAAATTACGAGGTAGTATTAAACTCAATGATAGAGGATAATGAGATAGATTTCCATGAAACAAGAGCAAGGAAGAGTTGATCACAAAAATTAGAGACCCACTTCTAGGATGATTTGGAAAAATAATAAAACTAGAGTAAATGTTTGAGGGTTTTAGGATGACCATGGGTGTTGGTGCCGAAAGACTCCAAGAATATGGACTAGCGTGTGGAAAAAATAAACCCACTTAAGATATGGGACCAAGCAAAGAATTTTTTTTTAACCCCCCCACCCCCAAGTTATACTAGAAGCTTCTAGACACTACAAAGTTTGAATAGCCAGGTTCACTACTTAGGCTTGAGTCAATATAGCTTATTTTGTTGCACATCTGACATAGGTTTGTGATATAACCATTTGTAACCATGAGTGAGATTATATTTTTATACGGATTGATCTTATTCCAATTCCATTTCTTCTAACAATCAACAAGATATTTGAACCCTAACTTCAACGAGAGGAAGGCTACAATAAACTCTTTTTCTTGCTCCAAAACCAACCTATCATTTTAGAGAATCTAAAATGATCCTTTAGCTCTGACTAAGGCATCCAATATCTAAACTAAGAATCAAAGAGGTAGTAAATAGTATTAGTTCCTCTATTAAAGAGTCTTGATGTCGATAATCAAGGTGATTTAGCCAAAGTCTTGCATTTATGCAGGGGGTAATTGGCTACGATATCAAACATTCGTTCAAAGACATACCAAATTTAAACACTTGTTCTTTCCAATTTAGAAAATGATGCATAATAGCCTCATGGGGCTTCTTGATGCTTTGGATAACAAAGGCCCCTTTAAATTTAACCATGGTTAGGGTGATAAAGAGGGTTTGTAGGTTTAGGCCCAACAAAAGCATATTTCCCAAGGCAAATCCTCCATTGACACAATTGCATAGAAGCACCTTCAAAGCCCCCTTTCTTTTTTAGACTCAAATACCCATTTAGCACACATGCACTAAGCTTGAGTATGGATTCTAATCTATAGTCTACCTTTGTTCTCGAGAGTGCAATAAAGATTCAAATTAACTCCATAAAAGCCATTACCACCTTTAACATTCGACCAAAAAAAGATTTGAAGATATTTTTTTAGACACTTAAGCACTAGTCAAAAGCCCTTGATAAGGAGACTGGTATACACAAATTGAAATTATAACTTTAGTGCAAATATGAAACATAGTGACAAATGATAAAGGCTTAATCATTCATTTTTCAATTTTCTCTCCACGTTTTGTAATAATTTACAATTATTTTTTAAAGCAACATTTAAAAGGCAAAAGAGAATCCTTATATGAGGAGGGGGTGGGGTAATATTAGAGAACATATAATATTATGTTTTCTCTACTATTACCCCCACCCCCTAAATAAATTTATAATCATCCTTAAATATTTGCCCAAAACTTAAAAGGTAAATTTTTTTGCAAAGAATTTAAAGATTTTCTCATCCTTAAAGATTTACCCAAAACTTGGATTTGCCCAAAACTTGGATTTGCCCAAAACTTAAAAGGTACAAGGGATTGCCAAGAATTTAAAGATTTTTCCTGGATTTACCATTCTTAAGGATTTTCCCAAAACTTTAAAAGCTAAGTAAAAAGTTTAAAAACACTGACCATTCTTGAGGATTTACGTACAAGCTTAAAAAACTATGTGAAAAATTTAAAAACACTCCATGTTGTTGGTCGAATCAAAGGAATTATTCATTCTGTTGTTGGTCGAATAACTCTTCACTTTTTTTTTCAATAAAAAAATTGCACAAAAATTATATTAATCATAATTTTTTAAAACATCATCCAAGAAAATAAAAGGCGGACCAGGCCTACACACTTGGGTCTACCCAAAACCTTTCCCCAAACATCTAGGAGAATAACAT
This sequence comes from Picea sitchensis, assembly GCA_010110895.2. NCBI lineage: Eukaryota > Viridiplantae > Streptophyta > Pinopsida > Pinales > Pinaceae > Picea > Picea sitchensis. Next base: position 26,987 of record SNQJ01S0110717.1, read on the forward strand.
CCCTGACTATTCTTTCCTTCAGAGAAAAATGTGAAATAAATCGCTCAAAATGAAAGGATTCCATCAAGATAAAACTTTAGCATAAAATAACAAAGTCCTAGATCCCTTGCCAAAAAGAAAAAAACAATCCCAGATAAAATGGGACGGATAGAATCTAGTGAATTAAAAGATGTCCTCAAAGAGAGTAGGCCGCACTTTCTCTCCATCCCAAGTGAAATATGTTATCTTTCCTTTTACTGCCGAGAGGGCTTTCGTTGACATCTGACCGACCACTCTATTTGTTTCTCTGAAAATATGATGAAAATAAACACATTGGAAGGTGGGGATTAGATCTTTAATTTGACGTTTCCAAGCTTCAATGTTGATTGCTTGAATCCACCATTACTTGAATAAATTGAAGGTCCAATAGCTTGGCGAGTGTAAGAGTAGCCCAGGCTCCTAACGATTTTTCTTTTGTGTTTGACCCCTCACCACAATTTAAAAACCAATGATAGACTGAAGAATTTGTGCAAATTATAGTACCTCCTGCGCCACAATTAAATCCTCCAGCGACTGCAGCTCCATCGAAATAAGCTATAAAGTAGCCTTCTTTAATCAGGATCAGTTTCTGTCTTAAGATAGGAGAGACCCGAGCTGGAGTAGAAAACTTAAGAGATCCAATAATCTAAGAGAAGACAGCCCATGCCGAGGTCGAATGACCTTCAAAAATAGTTTTATTGCGTTCTTTCCATAAGAACTAGCAAATCAAATTCGGAACGAGCTTGGGAGCTTCCCTATTCAATAGCCAATTGTTCATGCATTCAGTCAAGGAGCTACTGGCCCACTAAAAGTTGAAATTTAATGCATGTGCACATTTAGCCCACATAGACCAAGTGAATACACAGTCAATGAACATGTGATTTAAATCTTCCGCCATTTGATAACATAGACATCAGAAACCCGACCCCATCCATCCTTTCCTCTGCAATTGATCCCAAGTTAATATTTTATTTTGTAAAGCTAACCAGAAAAAAGGATAATCCTTAGAGGTAAATGACATTTCCAAAAGTTTTTCTTCCATCCGCTCTACGCCAGAATCTCTTCCAATGAAAAAATAGCTTCGTATGTGTTTTTGACAGTTAATTCGCCTTTGTTATCACCACCCGACCAAATAAGTGCATCTTTCTTAGTTGCCTGAAGAGCTATACCGATGCCTTTCAGTTCCCTGGTAAAATTATCCCAATCCTCCGCTAGCAACCCTGTCAGACCCAGGTTCGTGCTACTCATCCACAACTCGGCTGTCGTGATTGAGTTCCTATCCACCACTGCATTTGCAAGTACAAAGATCTGTTTTTGATTTAACTGATTTATTGTCTCATTTAAGAGGAAGGATTTTTCACCCAATCCAAGAATCCTGTCCCTCCCTATTAAAATATGTAAACCCGCTCCTGGTCTCCAGCTAATCCAATGGAGAATTATAGGAATGGTGCGCACGAGGCTAGACCAAATCCTTGAAGCCGATTTCGTAGTGTGTGAAGGCTTCCTAAGCCAGTTGATGAGAGAAGTATTCTGCAAATATTTGCTCATCACCACTCGATGCCAAATACTATCCTGGTTCAATAATCTCCACATTGTATTAGTGTTTAAGGCTTTATTGAAAAATAGTAGATTTCGAAAACCCCAACCCCCCAACTTTTTTGGTCTGGATAAGGCCTCCCACCTACATAAATGATAGTGCTGGGACTTTGAATGACCATTCAATAGAAAATGAAACATCACTTTCCTAATCCTACTCAAAACTAAACGAGGCAGAGCTTCCATTGACATCCAAAAAACTGGTTGGGCTTCTAAAACAACTTTAACCAAAATGTATCTTCCACCCATTGACAACCAACGATTACACCATAAACCAACCTTCTTTAATAGTTTTTCAATTAACCAATCCCAATCACTTGAGCGCTGTGCCCCAATCTTCAGATGGAAACCCAAATACCTAAATCTGCCAGAGAGAGGACTAAAAGGGAAAGGGAGAGAAAGTTTGAAAGGATCTAACTCGACCTCCGTGAGTCCTTCAAATAGAACAAAAGTCTTAAGATGGTTCAATGACAAGCACGATGCTTTGCAAAATAGACCAAGAAGCCTAACTATCTCAAGCCAATCACTGGCAAAGGCCTTTGACATTATTATTACATCCTCCACAAATAAGATATGTAAAATATTAATCATCCTCAAAACTTTTATACCGAAAACTGCTCCTCTCGCCAGACTGTCTTTCATCAATAAACTGAGGCCTTCCATCACTAGAATGAAGAGCAACGAAGAAAGTGGACACCCTTGCCGAACCTCCCTGCCACTTCTGAATAAATCTGTAGCCTCTCCATTTATTAAAACTACAAAGGAGGAAGATGAGATGCAAGACATTGTCCAATTTGTCAAATCTAGCGCTGCTTCAATTTTTAGAAGGATCAACCTCAAAAAATCCCTGTCAATACTATCATAAGCTTTCTTAAGATCTAGTTTTAAAACCAATGCTTTCATGCTTTTCTTCTTTATACTGTGCAAACTCTCATGAACCGTACCAATGGAAACTTGAATACGCCTACCCTTTAAACACCCATCTGTTTAATGGAAAGTGTCCTTGATAGGATGGGTTTTATCCAAATGGAAAAAAAATTGAGATTATTTTGTAGCAAAGGTTGCACAGAGAAATCGGTCGAAAATCTTCGAAGGAGGTAGGGTTATTTGTCTTTGGGATCAAGGTCAGGAAAGTTGACTTTAGGCCTCCCGCAATAGCGCCTAAGGTTCTGGATTCTTCCACCATGGCAAGGACATCTTCCCCTACAAGATCGAAGAAAGAAATAAAGAGTTCGATTGTCCAACCGTCCAGACCTGGACTTTTATCTTTTTGAAACAGGAACATGACCTCTTTTACTTCCTCCAATATAACATGTTGAAACAAAGAATTTGCCTCCTCCTCAGTAAACATCTGTGAATAGTAATCTAAAATCTGACATTGTTCTGTTATATTCAACTCAATTGGCGCTTTATGACAATCCTTGAAGAAGTTTACTGCAACTTCCTTTATAGAGTTCCGATCACTAACAGTTTCCCCAAGGGTGTTATCAATTTTCCAAATGTGTTTTTTGACTCTATTGTAGCTTGCATATTTATGAAAATATTTTGAATTTTTGTCGCCATTGTCCAAACCACAAAGCCCTGTTGCACAAGTGCCATTGTTCCTCTTCTTTTCTTAGAATCTCATTTCTAGTAAATTCTATTTGCCGGAGTGAAAAAGCAGCTGAAAGATTAGACAAGTCTTCTCTCAATTTAAAAATTAAGTCTTTCATATATTTTTCCAGAGCTTTCAACAACTCTTTGTGCCAAGCTTTAGTACAAATTTTAAGTTCTTTTAGTGTCCACAAGATCCTTTTCTGTTTACCTTTTTCAGTCAAAAAAATCGACTCATTCCACAACTTGAAGACGATATTCACGAATTCTGGTTCCTTTATCCACTGCGGGTTAAATTTAAAGGGATATGTTTTGTAAGCAGGAGGTAAGTCGAGCTACAACAATACTGGCACATGGTATGAGATGAACAGGAATTCAACCCATGATCGATAGAGTCCAGTGTCATGTAAAAGATCTTCCGCTACCAAGAATCTATCTAGCTGCCTAGAAACTGAGCCTTGACTGGTGCGTCCATTTCTCCAAGTCGGCAACAGTTTATCTGGCTTAATGTTAATCAAATTGTATGAAGAGAATATCGATCGGTAGAAATCCTCTGAAAAATCAGACCCAGGAAGCCCCCCCCAATTTTCATCAACTGAAAGTATAATGTTTAAATCACCAGCCACAATCAGGTTTTTGATGGCTAGAATACCACTTTCATCCAACGCTTTCCAAAATTGTTTCCTGTCCTTGTAAGGACCATAAATATTCAGCAGTGCTAACTCTCGATTTTGGACTAAACTCTTTCCTATTAATAAGATACCACCCACAGTGAGATACGAATAAAATGCAAAAAGTAAAGGGTCTGAAGTAGCTAAGAGACCTCCAAAGGTACCTACAGAGCTGATAGAACTTGAAAACCATGACGGACGGAAATGAAGGATAAAATCTCTTTCTCTCTGCTCATTAACTAAGGTCTCTTGAAGGAGAATGATATCGGGATGGATGTGTTCGAACATACGACGAAATGAGGCAACTTTGAGGGTGCCTCCTGTCCCTCTAAGATTTAGGGATAAAACTAACATTACTTGGCCCTTGCTAGGGATTTCAATGCTCTAAGAGGCCCAATGTCAGTGTTGGATGGTACAGTCTTAGTTGGAAGTGTAGAGGTATGTGCCAACTTCTTTCTGCTGCTTCGAGTTTTAAGGGGGGNGAAAGGGAACTAGAAATCCGATAAAATAAATCGGAATCTATTCTTGAGATCTGTCTCTCTATGTACTATTTTCAGGCAAGGCCGATGATCTTTTATCAATATAATCATAACCGTTTCAGTTAAAAAAAAAAAATGCCTAAATACGAAGGCTCAAAATATATAATTAACAACGAAGGTTATCATAAAATGTAATTAACAATGAAGGTTATCATAAAATGTGATCTTCAACTGCAAGGCTATCCATATAAGCTTGAGCTTCACTAGGCACGACATCACCATCATCACCATCATCATCATCATCACCAAGGTTAAATGCAATGTGACCTAAGGGTATGCCAACCAAGCCTGCATTTGGTGAAGGATTATCATCATCATCATCAATCTGAGTAGGATCTTCAACATCCACATCCCATTGTGTTGTCGGGCATTCTAAATACTTAGGTAGCTTCCTTGAACAAAGCCGAAGACTACTATGCACATAAACCAATTTCTCTGCTCTATTTGAGGTAAGCATGTTCATCTTAACAGAGTGGATGAAACTATAGGTGGACCAATTCCTTTATGTTGCAGAGGAACTAACAACTTGAGATAGAAAACACAAGGCAAGTTGTCGAAGCTCTTTGACTTCCTCCCCATACATTCTCCACCATCCAATGGGATTCTTTTGTGCATAAATATTGATGTCTTGCTTTGCATCTCGAGTGAATGTAGGGGGGCTTAAGGTACCAAAATCAATAAATTGTGCTCGTATCACACTTCATCGTGAGTATACATCTTGCTTATGGCATCAAGAAACCCATTCTTTACCCATTCATCATCAATTGGTATAACTCTATTTGATCTCTCCATATACCACTTTGGATTAATGGCATATGCAGCCACATGAAGAGAGGTATTGAGTTTGAGCCATCTCTTGTCTATTATATTGTGGATTTCTTGGAAAAAATCCAAAGAGGGGTTTCTCTGGTGAATTATGTGCCTTACCTTGCCCACCATGCTACCCATACATTCATATATTTCCCCAAGAGTAAGGGAATCAAAATCTGTATACCTAATCAACTCCACAATTGGAGTTGTGAAAGAAACCACATATCTACACTTAGACCACCAATCTTCATCAATAAGCATATATCTTATCTTCTGCTGATTTAGACCGGGACCATGCATTACATTCTCAAGAAACAACAGTGGCTTGTAAGGATGCATGCACTTCAATCATACGCTGAAGAAGAATGAAGTATGTGGCATATCTTGTTTCTGTAGGTTTTAAAAATTGCTTCCTTGCTTTCATCCTGTAAATTGCTAATGATGCATGGTGGTTGCAAATGAACATTTGTGCATCTCTTGCATTTGAAATGAATTTTGAAATCCAAGATATTTTCCCAATGTCTTTGAGGACATTGTTAAGGGCATGTACACAACAAGGAGTCCAAAAGATATGCCTATATTGACTTTGGACCATCAATCTCGCTGCTCTGCAAACAAGTGTTTAATTTGTGATTACATGTACTACATTTGAAGGACCAACCTCATCAATTGCATCCTTCAATACCTCAAACATGAAGGTAGCATCCTTAAGTTTTCCACTGCAATCAATTGCTCTTAAAAAACAAGGTCCTGCTAAAGATGTGACAATAATATTCAACAATGGCCTTTGTTGAATATCTGTCCAACCATCCATGACTATTGAATACCCTATAAGAATCCAAGATTGTTTCAAGTCCCCTGTAAGCCATTGCATTCTTGTCACTCCCTTATCCAACAATGATGTCCTCATTTTGTTGTAACCTAGGGGTGTATATCCTGGCCCAAAAACTGTGATTTTTCTCACCATTTCTTTGTAATATGGTGAACGTGTGGCATTAAATGAAATTCCATTTGCCATAAAAAAATCAGNCTTCAGCCCCCCTCCTCCTTCAAGCTGGGCAGACGAGGCTGATAAAGATGAAAAAGATGAAGCAACATTGATATCCCCAAAGAAAGCAAGTCCCCCGGACCAGGAAAATAAGGGGATAAATGAATCAACATCAACAACAATATATGCCAAAGAAGGATGGATAACAGTTGAGAAGAGGAAAAAGACACCACCAGAATTACAACCAATGATGACCAGAAGTCGATCCGGGAAGAAAAAATAACCAAGAGCTCCTTCAGTGATCTATTAGGCCGTCAATCTGTTCGAATTTATTCATGTAAGGAATTATGGAATGTAGTTTATTTGGATAACTGGAAACATAGGAAAGGGAACTAGAAATCCGATAAAATAAATCGGAATCTATTCTTGAGATCTGTCTCTCTATGTACTATTTTCAGGCAAGGCCGATGATCTTTTATCAATATAATCATAACCGTTTCATTTAAAAAAAAAAAATTCAATTATTATTATTATTATTTTTTGTAAGTTAGAGAAATATATTAAAACCTTCTAGAGTTCATAAATTATAGTTGGTGAGATAGACAGTGAGACTGTGGCAACATCACTTAGATTAAAAACTAATGCTTCCACATGTTCATACAGTTCACAGATGTCTAAACAATTTGCAATTACAGTAACAAGAGAAAGAAAAGTCCCGTGACAAATCACTGTGCTAAGCCTAGAAACTAGGGTGCCTCGCAGAGCCAGAACCCAGAAAGATAAACTATCTAAAGACATAAAAAATCCAGGAAAACCTGTGAACGCTGGATTCATCCTAAGCTTGGGCCTGACATTTGTTCCTTCTATGGATCTTGCGCCATGTCCTTGGCTAGAGTCCCTGTGTAGGAGAGTGCAAAGAAGAGTCTCCAAGAGCTCCTTGATGCGCTCCTGATGATCATCCATGTTCAACAACTCTGTTATGTCGCGCTTGACTTCGCAAACCGAATTTTGGGTGATGTCGAGAGAATTCTGTAGTTTCATAAACCCGTCGCACTGAGCACAAGAGGGTGGGGGCGGAGGAGGAAGTGGAGCATCAAAAGAAGAATGTGAGGAGGCAGAAGAAGGGAGAGGGGAGGAGGAAGAAGTGGGGGGGGAAGTCGGGCTAGGGAGAGCAGAAGGAGAGGGGAGGCGAGAGAGAGGCTGGTGTATGGGCGATAGGTCTGGGCTGAGCTTAGGTGCGAAGCCAAGGGAATTTCCCATACTGTCAAACCACTCTACTCTGCATGCCCATAAAGAGGACAAAGGAGGGATATCCATAATGGAGGCACGGTCTAGAGTTTGAGGCAAGTTATGATAAGCTTGCCGACCTTGCCCTCACGAGCCTCGCCCCCACGAGTTATACCATGTTGCCCCATGCTTACATTTTCCTCTTTGCCTTGGCAACGAGAAGAAAACCATGAGAGGAGGGAAGAACACTAACCAGAGGTGGAGAGGAGGGGTGAACATGAACCAGAGGTGGAGAGGAGGGATGAACTTGAACCAGAGGTGGAGAAAAACATAAATGAGACTGCGAGGAGCAAGAGTTGAGGTGTGAAAATGACTAGATGAAACCACCGGTGCATAGTAAATCCCATGGAGTCGGAGCTTGCAATGGGACTGGTTGGGAGGCCAACCCATCGCATTAACTTCCTCATCGACCTAGAGTGCCATAGCCATAACTCGAGCATTGTGAGGGTGGTAATGGGGTACGTAACTCTAGAAAATAAATGCATGGAGTTAAATGCTAGGTCGGAGTGCAGTGTGCGGTGGCAAGGTGCTGAGTGGGTTGAGGCCAGGTGTCCTCCCACCTGTTTGAGGGTGCGATGTACTCGGTGAGACCCCATTTGGGGGAAAATTTCAATTATTATTGTCATCTACTTGTTACCTTGTTTTATTTCTCTTTGTTCACCTATTTATTGGATTTGACCATCACTTCTCTCATTCTCAATGCTTGTCTCCTAGATTCAAATTTTCTATTCAATTTCAATGTCGATTGATTGTTTAATGTCTCTTCAAACCTTTTTTTGTTGCTTATTAAATTCAAACAAATTAATTTGTAAAATCACTTCGAACTCTATCAACATAGGTGAATGTTTTTTACTAAGGTTTTATGTTCTCTTATTTTCGTTTATCAGTGTCTAAGTGCTTATTTCTAAAGTTTTGTTTACAAACTCTTTGAAGCATCTTATCTGAGTTGATGTTTTGGGATATGTTTTATGGTTGTCTATAGACCTATCAAACCTCTGTAAAGAGTTTTTTCAACAAAACTTATAGGTTAGTATAATTTTATGGCTCAACAACACTTACATGTTAGTAAATTTTTTCTGGCTCAACAATACTTACAAGTTAGTATAATATTTTGTCTCTCTTCTTGTGCACAAAACATATGATTTTATGCATTTAAACCCTCTGAAATGTTCCAGACGAACTTCTTTAAAATTTAGAAGTATGAATGCCAACTTTGCAACACAACCCGCAAAACATTTTCTTTTTAAAAAAACTTGAAAGTAACAGAGCCATGCAAACATAGAAATCCTTCTAGATGGATCTGTACCCTGGATCTGTGAGAAAATCTTACCTGAAAACTGTGTTCGCAGCTCTGTTGGTATGTTTGCTTAGTTCCCCTTTGTTGTTCTGATCATGCTATTCCGTCAATTTGATGGATCTGTAAGAAACATTGGTTAGTTCACCTTCATTGTATGGATCATGCAATTCCCTCAATTTTTGTGCTCCCAATTTCAAGTTTTGGGATGGATAATTGCATTCTTGATATATGTGTGTGTGTGCGCGCACACGTGTGTATTGTGTAATGGAACCGACTTGTATTTTATTATATTATTATTATTATCATTATTTAATGTTATGTATGTATGTGACAACATCTTCCCCATACTAGATTGTAGAGAGCCTCTCGACGCAATAAATCTACAAAAAACTTGTTTTGAAAACTTTAATTTTTTTTTCTTTGTTTTAGAAGTGATAATTTATTGGAGCACTATTGATTCAAACGATTGACATTTAAATGATTGACATTTTGAGAGCTATTTGTCGACTTTTGAAATGATTTGTCTTATTACTCCTTGCCAAAGCAGGGAATATAGTAATCGATTTTGGGTCAAATTCCTTTGACTTTGTAATTATAGTAAAAATTTCCATGATGTTTACTCAAGTTTCATAGTAATTATTTATTAAATCAAATATTTTGAAAAATAAGAATTATTTTCTTAATATTTAATATTAAATTTTTTATTTTATGATTGATTAGAAAGAATGAAGTGAAAATTTAACCCTACTTGGATGTGAAATTGTTAGAAAAAAAAATTAATTAAATTTTATTTTTCTTTTTAAAAATTTTAAATATTGCCATGTGTCCTTTAACAGTGGTAACAGGTTCAATGTCCGGACAAGTTCGTAATGAAGCCGGAAACCCTCATTAATTTCAAGGTCATGTACTTTTAAAATAAGATGATCACCCTCTTGATAGTTGTTAGAAGGAATGGTCTAGATGAAGTCTTAATTCTTCATCTATTTAATGATTAATAGAACATCACCAAAACACTGCTAGGTGCCTTCATTAATCTATGTCAGGAACAACATACCCTAGTTTAATCGTAATATTGTTTAGCATATAGGTATTAACAATTGTGCACAATAGTTTAAACACTTTGGAAGATAAGAAATATAATTCACACACCATGGTTCATTTCCAATGATTAAACAACCTTTAAACCCTTACAAAAAATTCTCTAATGTTGACTTTAGAGTTTTATGATCTAGTATTCGTAGAGAAACATGTTTAAATAATTGATCATCATGCTGGTTATTACTCCCTTCAAATCAGGGAATATAGTAATGGATTTTGGGTCAAATTTTTAACTTTGTAATTATAAGTAAAAATTTCCATGATGTTTTTTAAAGTTTCATAGTATTTATTTATTAAACTAAATATGAAAAATAAAAATTATTTTCTTAATATTTAATATTAAAATTTTTATTTTATGATTGGTTAGAAAGAATGAAGTGATAATTTAGTTTTGATTGAATGTGAAATTGTCAATAAATAAATAAAATTAATTAAATTTTATTGTTCTTCTTAAAAATTTTAAATTTTGCCATGTGTCCTTTAAATGTGTCCTTTAAGAGTATTAGTTGTCTTGCTATTGGATAATTTCTTCTTGGGAAGATCTCCCTATGTATTGAAGTGTCTCCTTTGTTCACTATGTATTGAAGTGTATTTAAGTTTTGTTTTATAAGTTTAAGATAAACAATTGGTAAAAGAATTGTTGTTATTTTAAGTTTAATAATAGTTTAGATATCTAATTTATTATTATTATTTTAAGTTTAAAATAATAAGATATTATAAGATACTTAAGATACTTATTATTTTAAGTTTAAAATATTAAGATTATTATTTTAAGTGTAAAAATTGACATTACTACAATTTAATGATTCTAATTTTAATTGTTGTGTATAAATTGCAAATAATGTTGTCATTTTTAATTGTGAAATGTTTTTGGTGTTATTGATGCTCTCGTCTTTAATTAAGGGATATTGTCATTTTTAATTGGGTAATGTGTTGGAGATTGCAAGTAATATTATGTTACTTTTAATTGTGCAATGTGATGGAGATTACAAAGACATTGTGATTTAGACTTATACACATTATGTTTCAACACATGCTATCAAATTGTTTGTTTCCTTTATCAATTTAATAAAACTACAAAACATAATGTTAAGGCAAGGACTAGCTAATTTGCAGCTATTACTCTTGTTCTAAGTAATCTTAGAAATCTAAAGAAAAACCATAACATGAAGTGACATAAAAATAATCATATTATTTGAAAGGAAGAAATGTTATCACAATCATTTAAATGACCGACATTTAGAGAGATATTTGTCGACTTTTAAAATTATTATCTTATTCTAAACAATCTTAAAAAACTAAGAAAAAACCCTAACATAAAGTAACATACAAATAATCATATTGTTTGATTGAGAGGAAGAAATGTTGTCACAATTAATCCCATTACCACAACATACCACTGGGAAGAAAAAACCCTAACATAAAGTGACATAAAAATAATCATATTGTTTGAGAAGAAGAAATGTTGCCACAGTTAGTCCCATTACCACAACATAAGTTGTCATGGTTAGCTTTGTCATTTTCAAATCTAAATAAAATAATGAAAACTAAAGCCCTAACTTATCAAATCCAAAACCAATCAATAATGATTAAAAAGCCCAAAAACCAATGATTAAAAAGCCCAAAAAGACAAGGATGACTGCCCCACTTAAAGTATCACATCCCGTTGAATATCTAAGTTATGTTTATTGATGTTTATGCTTAGATTGTTTTATTAATGACACTATGTAACATGCACAACTTTTAGTTTTATTATAGGTTCAAATGACACAATTGATTTTCATTAGATATCTCAGGAAAGTTTTATTATAGGTTCAAATGGCACCATTGATTTTCATTAGATATCTCAGTAAAGTTTTATTATAGGTTCAAATGTCACCATTCCGTTGAATATCTAAGTTATGTTTATTGATGTTTATATTTAGGATTATTTTATTCATGACATTGTCTAACATACACAATTTTTAATGTTATTATAGGTTCAAATGACACCATTGTTTTTCATTGTTTTTTATTAGATAATTAGTTAACGATTTACATCTTTTTCAATGATGAATTATTAGAATTGGGCGAGTCCAATTCAATTCAAAAGATGCAGAAATTGATTTAAATAAATATTGAATGTGTTATAAATTGACTTAGAGGTATAAAATATCATAGTAATGTAATATGCATTTTCAACAATAATTTTTTTTTTCATAATTTTTAGTTAAAAAAAATGTTTTAAAAATAAATTATTCACAATTTTTGCTATTTTATATTTAATATTTTTATTATTTAAATATTGACTTTTGCATCATTCATGTGACCTTGTCTTTGTAGATTCCTAAAAGTAAAAAATAATTTTATTGGCGATTCATTTGAAAACCTTTATATATATTTTTCCTTCTCCCTAAGTGTTGTTAATTTATTGGAGCATTATTGATTCAAGTGATCGACATTTATTAACTGTTTAACCAAATTTGCTTGTTCTAAGCAATCTTAGAAATCTAATGGAAGGCAAGGACATAAATATAATTGTATTATTTGAAAGAGGAAGGAATGTTGTTAGATAATTGACCATCATTCCGATAAGTTGTCATGGCTAGATTTGTCATTTTCAAGCCTAAATAAGGTAACACAAACTAAATCCTTCCCATACCAAATTGAAAACCAATCAATATGGATTGATTGAAAGCCCACCCCCACAAAGACAAGGATGACTCCTTGAGTTTAAAGTGTCTAATCTTATAGATTACATAATTTGTGTTTATTGGTGTTTATACTTTGATTGTTGGTATTTATGACATTTTCTAGCATGCACAAGTTTTAATTTTATTATAGGTTCAAATGACACTGTTGATTTTTGCTAGATAACTCATCTATAAATTGTATCTTTTTTTCGATATGGGATTATTTGAATTTTGTGAATCAAATTCAATTCAAAATATGTGAAAATTGATTTAAACAAATATGGAACATATTAAAGATTGATTTAGAGATATAAAAAAAACTTAAAATACTTGGAATATGTAATTTTAAGAATAAAAATCAAAATAAAAGAATATGAAAAAAATGTCCAAAAGAGTTTTTGACAATTTCTATTACTTCATATCTAATATCTCTATTATTTAAACATTGGCTTTTGCATTCGTATGGCCTTGTCTTTCTAGACTCTTAAAATAAGTTTATTGGCAACTTGTTTTGACATTTCTGTTTTTTGAAAGTGATGGTTTATTGAAGCATTATTGATTCAAATGATTAAAATTTAGAGAGTTATTTGTCGATTTTTGAACTTATAACATAGTTGTTGACTTGATAAGAATTGTGATCTCAAAACGAGAACTCTAGTTTTAAAAACATATATTTGTGTGTTGAAAACACCAAAATCAACACTCGAATTGAAAAGTGGTGCTCCTAGAATCACCTTTTTTTTTAGGATAAATTTATAACCTTTTTCCACCATGGTATTAAATCCCTATAAAGTTGCAAGCAAAAAGATTGAATTCGATCCTTGAACCAAAAGCTGGTGCTCACATAATCACCTCTCTTTCTTTCTTTTTTTCTTTCTTCTAGGGTTAAAATTACAACTTGTTTGAAGCGGTGGTCTTGATAACTGATACTATTGTGAACAAAAACCTTGAAATGAACCCACAAATTGAAAAGTGGTGCTACTGTAACATTCCTCCTCATTACGACGACAAACCTCTTATAACAAGTGCATTTTTTTTTGTGTGAGTGTGTGTGCAAGGGTAACAAGACATTACTCCGTGCCGCCACATGACGCATGCAACTACGATATCAACAAAAATATCTAAGACGCACATCAACATCGGTCAACAATGAACAACAATCAACCGACCAAATAATAAGATTGACTACCCATTCGTCCTACCCTGCAATGGTTAGGACCTCCAAGACACATAAGCAACGGTCAAGCCCATGTTCCCATCGATTTTAACCATTTAAGGTCTTAGGGCTGGTGACTATTCTGAGGAACATGGAGGTGTCTACATCCCACCCAACACCAGCAGACCAAGCAATAAAATGATTTCAACCAAGTACAACAATAATTAATGAACAACCACAAACTCTACGGAAAGTGCAAATCCGAAGGACTCCGACAACAACCAACCATCAATAAGACAAGGCATTATCTCCGACTCAATTAGCATTAAATACCGATCCGTTACTCCCTTTAATTTCCATTAGTTGCCGAGTTGCCAAATCTACCCTTAAAAATAATGTAAATTCAATTAATTGCAATTCCCCAATACTAATTCATAATAACTGATTGTATAACATTAATGAATAACATACCATACTACTAATTTACATCACCATACAATAATTACCACATCACATTTTATATTACCATAACTAAATATAAGGACGACCACCTTGCACCTTATATGTTATCTATAACAATTACATTAACATTTCCATAGAACAAATAACATAGAATTTCAACCTTACCCTAAACATTAGTATTGACTTTAAACATCACATTACATTAACTTTACCATGAACAATAATAGCATTGAAAATTGGCATTACCCAAATAATTAGCATCAACATTAACATTCAGTACATAAAGGTTAATGTAAACAATAATAACAATATTTCATTTATATCACCTCGCCTTGCCATAAGATAACAATCACCTTAAATCTTATAGGTGGCAATTTCTAAAGTATTCCTAATCACACTCTAATTAATCATATATTCTTGATACAAAGGTAACAGTCTAAACGATAGATGCTATCATTAAATAAATAGTAAAATAATCGCGACATTAACATAAAGCAAAGCTAGTTAATTAATTCTAGAGCATAGATAACAATGCTACCTGTCATTTATCAAGAGCGAAATCCTGGTGTTAATAATTAGCAATGAAAGGCGTTTAAGACCATTCGGTGCCAGGTAAGGGTAATGCCTCGGGCGTTAATACTGAAATCGTTTGGCTTGATGGAAAATTAATTGGCTATTGGGAGTAGTTTAGGGAGAACTGTTGCCCAACGCAAAAAGGAGATAAGTGCCGAAATTTAACATTACAGAAAGGAAAGAGACTTAAGGCGGTGCATCACACACTTGGGCAAGGCACGACAACCAAGGGCAAGGCAGACAGGACTAGGTTGGCCAGGAGACCAGAAGCGCAGGGATAGATTCTGTCCCAAGCAAGGCGCGTAGGGGTACATCAGTCTAAGTTAAGGTTCTGTGAAATTCACTGTCCAAAATTTAATTCCTGCAAATCAAAACGGTCGCTAAAGGGTACTGTCCCAACAACTGTCATTCCTTCTATTTAATGGTGACTGCTAAACCCACTGTCACTAAAAACTTCTGTCAAGCATGAAGGAGATAGGCTACCAATAAATCGCTGAAAAGAAATTTAGGGCAGGGTTCTAAATCTGTGACATTATGCATTCGATCATCTCCAGGTTTACAATTATATCGACTCAAAATTTCAAGAGGAGTTAGGAGCATGTAACAGTTTAAAACCGCTAAGAGTCAGGAAGCTGAGAATATCTTAGCAGTTGACCAGGTCATGACTCCATCGCTGTCGATGGCTCGGACAATAGTTTTATCTTCAATATTATTTTTATTTCGGTGCTTGGCTCAGATCACCCTCCCTATACAGTCTTAAATTTATTTCAGCAATGATTTCTGGTTCAACAGATAAGGAGATGAGCTTGTAATCTGTAATTAATAGATTCATTAACAAGTGCTGGCATAAGT
>SNQJ01S0110718.1:0-21761 GCA_010110895.2 Picea sitchensis
CTAGTTGGTGCTAGAGAAACCAGGGAGTTGGTGCTTCCTTCTAGTGGGTGCTAGAGAAAACAGAGAGTTGGTGCTCTCAGCAAGTAGTAGCTTGCAAAACAGAGGTTGTAGAATCATTATGAGTTGGTGCTCAGATGTATGATAATGTAAAGAATATAACTATTACTTATCATATAAAGAAAAAGAGGGTTTTACCCTTTATGGGTTTCCTCAGGAAATATCTGTCTCCGTGTTTCTCATATATGTGACTGATGATGAATGTGCCATTGTTTATTTCCATGCATTATTGTGATCATCATTTAGTGTTTCAACAAAGAGTTAAGAGAATCATAATTGTTTAAGCACGGTAACAACTGATTCACCCCCCCCTCTCAGTTGTCCAACAAAACCATACCAATCGTCTCCTTGGACGCAATGATATAAAGAAAGTAATCCCTACTTTAGTCAGGAGAGTTCAATAAAGGCATCGATACCAAGGATTTATTTAAAGTATCAAAGGACTCTTGGACTCTCTCATCCTAGATAAAAGGGGTGTCCTTCAAAAAATGCATGAAACCCTTAGTGATATTGGCATAATTTACTATAAACTAACATAGAAAGTTAGCTTTCCCATGTAAACCTTGAAGTTGTCGAATAGTGCGCAAGGTAGGAAATCGAAGTATTTCCTCAACCTTTAATGGATCTACCATGATCCCTGACTCAGAAACAAGAAATCCCAAAAGATTCACTTATGAGGGTTCAACTGAATTCTATAGTAACAAAATATTTTAAAAACAAGTCGAAGGTGTGTAGAGTGATCTTCTCTCTTACAAGAGTGATCAGCAAGATCGTCAAGGTAATCTTTGACTATATGCTAAAAATCATGGAATGTGAAGGTCATAGCACATTGGAAGGTTGCTCTGGCATTTTTAAGGTCGAAATTCATTTTCTGATATGCGAAAGTACCCCATGGACAAATAAATGCTATCTTGTGTTGATCCTCGGGTTTAATTTGAATTTGGTTATACCCTAAAAATCCTTCCATAAAAGAAAACACTTCGCTTCCCGCACACTCGTCGAGAATATGATTGATGAAAGGTGTCAGGAAGTTGTCTTTAGTACAGACCTTGTTCAGGTCATGAAAATCCATGCATACACTAATAGTTCCTTTCTTCTTATTCAAAGGAACGGGTTTGGATACCCATTCAGTCAAGGAAATCAAGTATATGAAGCCAACATTAAGTAGATTCTCCACCTCTGCCTTAATAGCAGGGGCCTTCTGAGGGTTGAAAACTCTAAGACGTTGTCAAACAGGTTTAGCATCCAAATAAGTTCTAATATCATGCTCAAAAATACGAGGGTCGATTCCTCGCATCTCTTCATATGACCAAGAAATAACATCTCAGAATTCCTTGAAGAGTTCGGCGTAGATCAAGATTTCTTCTTGCAAACAATCTGCACCGATATGTACGTTTTCAATATTTCTAGGGGTATGAGAGATATCGATCGTGATGGTAGGATAAATACTCGCCATATTTCCTTTAGCATAAACTCCATGCGTATCAAGTGGAACTATGACGTGACCGACTATCTCACTCAAAGTAGATCGAAAGTCATCTTGTTCGATTCTTTCAAGCTCTGGGAGATAATAAGAGCGATGATGCATATCATCCTAGGGTTTGTCGGAACCATTCATGGCTTTGATGATAGATTCATCTGAGGGAAAAGTCTCATCAAGGTAGTCATGTCAACAAGACAAAGAAGTGGCCCACACTGGCCTAAGAATAGGATCCTCCTCGTTCGTTGGTGAGGTAACAGGATCGGGATCGACGGAAGAGTCAAGAACAAATTGATACACAATATTTGTTGATGATAGTGGCATGGCCATTCCAGCATGTGACTGACCTTCATAAGATGAAGTCAAGGAAGGTAGGGTGAAAGGATCACTAAAATAGGAAGTGCAGAAAGGTATGGACCTCTCTGATGAAACAGGCCTACTGGACATGGCGTAAACATTGTGAATAGGTTCCATGAAGTCAAAATTTCCCATAAGGGAAGAATACATTCTGACAC
Source organism: Picea sitchensis (assembly GCA_010110895.2). NCBI lineage: Eukaryota > Viridiplantae > Streptophyta > Pinopsida > Pinales > Pinaceae > Picea > Picea sitchensis. The sequence continues at coordinate 2,053 of SNQJ01S0110718.1, forward strand.
CGATATTCTTAGTTGTCAGCTGAGAATTGTTGATCATGGGGATTGACAGTCCAACATATGCATTGGGACTAGCATATGCAAAGGATAACTGGTCAATTGTCATGATATTCCCATCATGAGGAAAACAAAGAGTATGGAAGATGGATGACATGACGACAGTCATAGAATAGGTCCAATTTCATCCTAGTAACAAGTTATAATAAAGAGGTGCATCAACTACCTCAACCTCCACCTCTACTATATTCCCACCTAACTGCACCAGAATGACAGGAAGAATATTGTGAGGGTGGAAGGAATGACCGTCAAAAGAAGTCAACATGTTCGATGATTTAGAAAGAGTCAGAGAACCAATATATTTCCAACAGATCAGGGACATCACACATGTAGAAACGCCTACATCAATAAAATCATGTTTGATGGTATGATTTGAGTACCCCACGTGGATTTGAAATTCCACATGGTAAGGAAAGCAAAGCTTCACATCTGTGACGTCAAAATTGACAACTTTTGAGCCACTGGGTTCTAGAGATCCTAATGCAGATAGTAAGGCATTCCTATGTGAAGGACACATCTGGAGTACCTCCAAAGCCAACATTGCACAAGAGTTTGACCCAGGTCCTTCATAATAGAGTAGTTATGGGTGGCTCTAGCATTTGGATTATGGGTAAATCGCTTGAGTACTCCTTTCAAAATACGAGGTGGTGGCTCTAGTTTTTCAATTTGTAAAGTCATCTCCAGAGGAGAAGGAGATTCTAGACCAGGTATAGCCTGTGAAGAACTATAATTGCAAGATCGATTGGCTATATGAACTTTATCATTGACCATATTGATACACAAATGGTCATCATCTTGCAATGATAGGTTATGATTCCCACCAGCTGCAATTCTGGCATTTGATGAGCTCGAGGCCATGTGCTGGTTATGTGGGAAAGGATTCGTCATCTCGGTGGGCAGTAAAGATAATAGCCTCGTAGCTTTTGCAAGTTTGGGGAATAAATGAGTAAGGTGATCATCTGTACAAAGCTTATAGGGAAATTTCACCTTACGTCTTTCTTTCTTTCCCTCTCCAACATTATTATTCGTCTTCTCATTATTACCATTGTCCTTGGGTTTATTATTATTTTTCCCACCCTTATGATTATTACAGCCTTTCTTCTTATTCCTGCCTAGTTGTTGGTTAAAATTTGGGTCGATCGACGATTTCATGGAATGTACATCCACCGACTGAGTGGGATTGGAATACACAGACGAAGTTAGCCCTCCTGTAGACTGGTTTAGAGATAACCCTTTCAAATGGCTTGTCACCAAGTCTACAGATTTTACATTAGTGGAGCCTACAATTCCATCGGCATGAGGTCTAGGATTTTGTCTAGGGTCATAGGTTGACCGCGGTGCATCCAAAATAATGTGGTATAACATCCCAAACTAAGTGTATATAAGATCTAACTGTCATGCTTTGAAGATCACTTCCTCAGTGGTAACCCCAAATGTAGCAACAACCTTCTAGATAGGAGGCTTCAAATACTTGAGGAACCATTCTAAAAGAAAGCTCAGGCTATGGAGTTCTTAATCAACCTCTTCCATCTATGCCACTCCTGGATATGATCTGAGATATGTGTGGTTGTGTCCTGGCCTAAATTTGACAGAAGTTCTAAGCCAACATCGTAACGAACCGACAATTGGAAGTGGTTAAGGAAGACCAACATCATCTAACTAAAGGTCCCATATGCACCCCTAGGTAGCTCGATATACCATTTCGTAGCGATCCCAATGAGGGTTCATTGAAATAATATTAATCTAATAGAATCATCATTAAGGGAATTTGAGGAGCACCATAGGTGAAAGGTAGTAACATTATCACCAGGATCCTCACCATTCTTACCTTTGAATTTAGGAATGTACAAATGAATCTTGGTGGGGATGGGGGGCCATGTAGGATCATGAGACACAGGGTCATCCATAAACTTATACAAGTATGGAAGATTAAGCATGGCCAGAAAAGGGAGACGGGGTTGCGACATCTAGCCCTAAGCTCCCCGGAAAAATTGTGCTTGAGGAACTGCAACCCATCCTGGGTTCTGGTAAGCACCATGGCCCTGTCCGAGATTGTAAGACCCTAGTCTAATATGATTCATAAAAGGTTTTTTGGGCATCATTCAAATAGGAATGTTCTAATGAGGGTTATAAAAATTGCCCCCAGCCGGATTGGATCTGAGTTGGGGGTTGCCCAAAGCATGAAACTAACCTCCTCTGGGTGTGAATCCAGAGGATAGAGGTGTATTCGTCATGCAAAATGTGTTGGTTAGAATCGACACTGAGGAGGTAGGGGTATAGCATGGAACTTGAGTAGAAGCTTGTCCATCAGGTTAGTTTCTCCACCCAGAAGAAAGAGGGTTAGACCCGGGGTTAAAAGAAGAAATTCCTCCTATATTAGGAGTCATTTGAGAGATTTGAGAACCACCAAATGAAAATGGATTATAAGGAGGTGTAGTGCCCTCAATTCCAATACTAGCATTAGGGCCAACAATTGGGATGGCGTTCAAAAACTACAAAGTAAAGTTCGACATACCATAGGAAAAAGGACTAGAGGCCATAGGGATGGACTGAACATTATAGCCCGATGAGTGACCAAGAGACCCAAATGGGTTCGAGGAAAGAGATTGAACATTCACTATAGGACAACAGTAGTAATGATAGGTGCCTCTGATACTACAACCATTGTGGTTGCAAGAGTCGAAGGGGTGCCATTAACTATGGTAGGTGTGGGAGTCAAAGGGTTGCCAGTGTTATGAAGACTAGGTTCAGTACTCATCCTTGTAGAATCACAAGTCTGAAGAGTGGAGGTGTGTATACCACGTCTAATAACTCTATGTATTTTAGAAGGCAAATACTCGAAATCCGGTGGTAACTGTAACAAGCGACGGGACCGGCGGGGACACTGGTCTGACTCCACGATGAATTAAGACTCAAGATACAAAAAAAAAATCCTAGGGCCAACTAGTAATCAAAGAGCACACCAAAAATCAAACAGCCAATAAAAACACAAATGAGGTAAAGTGGCTGAAAGGGGCCTCCCTCCCTAAAGAAGGTATGTCTCGCCCAAGAAGGGCCCGGGACTCCCTGCTAAAGATTGGAGGTAACTGAATCAGTTATAAGGGCCCTCGTCGGCTTAACAACCAGTCAGTCATATCCCCCTGGAGAGGTAATCCTCCATAAAGGTTGTGTGATGTTTGACCCTTATTTGAGCTAGGGTACCTGCAGAATAACCCCTGCAAGTAACCTATGTTCCACCTAAGTCAAGAAACTAAGCAACCAATGTATAACTGATGCACATGAGAGAATTCGTAAGTCAGGTCCACTGTATGGGTAGGGTAGAAAAGCCCAAAACCTTGAAAGTATCGCCTCTCATGGAGGTAAAGGCACTAGAAAGATCCCTAGATGTGAATAGATCCCCATAAATATCTATGACACTAAGAAGGTATCGGGGGAATATCCCTTCAACCAACCTCGTGCAACCTCATGATTAACTTTGGTGTAAGCGAAGCCTCCTGATATTACCAATTATACAATGGATTTATCCACTCCCTTTGTTAGACACATATGTTGATTTAATTTCCTTGGAGAAGTTTACTCATAAAATCCTATTCCAAAGCACTAAATCCTAAGCTAGTTTGTGCACCCTATAAAATAAAATCATGACTAATCAATTTTAAATTATAGTGTTAATTTTAATGGTCATGCTTACTCAAAAAGGTATGGTAGTGAAACTCATGTTGTTATGACTCAACAAGAAAAGTAAATATGAATACAATGCAAAGTCCTAACTTCAATTTTCAGTGAATGATATGCTTCTTAAAAAAAATGCAATTTTCATCAACTCTACAATTCTAAAGTAAAAAATGCAGTCTTCCTTTACATGCACTAAGCTAATGACAAAGACTCAAAAGATCAAAATGCCAAGCAATGAAAAATGCCTAATATTTTTGTATTTTAAATATAAGAAAAGAGAAAATGCATGGACTGAACAACAACTTGATATATAAAACTCTATTGTGTATAGAAAGAAATAACTCAAGTAGAATACCAAGGAGAAAAACACCAAGCCCAATGTATAAAGACAATCAAAATGAAAAGGTTATGAGAAAGACTCCGCCAAAAAATTGAACCCCAGACAGGTCTCCTGTCATCCCACGGGCACTTAACAGTCACTACAGAGACCCAAGAAGACTCAACAATCATCAAAACCTACCCAACAACCACCAAACTAATTAAAAACACACAATAGGTTGATGTACATGACTGTTCATGGAAACAACGTGTATGTGCACAGCTTGTAGAGGGACAATATGCATATATACATGACTGTCAAGACAAAAACCACGTATATGTTTCAAAAACAAAGCCAGGCAAGGGAGAAAGATGAAAAAACTTATACCTAGAGTGAACAGAGACTGTCAAGCAATGACACGACAAGGCACACAATAGGAACGAGAGAAATCTAAGGAGAAAAGTACTCCAAACCCTAAGAAAGAAGATCATTCCCCAGTAAAGTCGCCAATTTTGTTATAAGGAAAATCTCTTTATGGCTAGGGGTAAACCACAACAGACGAAAATGACTGTAGAAATCAACTATATTCTCAAGTATGCTATATAAATGAATATTCTAACAAGACAAGATAAAAGGACTACCTCATCCAGACGTTAGATGAAGCACACCGTTGAGCACTTGACCCAAAGAAATACACCTGCAACTAGTCCTCAACAACTAAGCAAAGCAAGCATATGGTGATAATAAATGATGTTAGCACATTCAATAGTGTAATCCATTAATAAACATGACAAATACACCCATGGAATAATAATTCAAATATTTTCAAGATATCAATTGGACGGAAAAAGAGTATTTTTATTAATATATGATCAGCGGAAGTGAAAATGTTACAGACTTCTGTGTCGGCACGGTTTGGAACCGAGAAACTAAGTTCCTTCCAGCTAGGCCTCCACCACTTCAATCCTCCACCAAAGGAAATCTCATAGAAGAGAGACAATGAAGTTCTCAATCAATAAGGGAAGAGCTTGGGGGCTGAACACTGTGTTCAGAATTAAAGGACAAAGGGATGCAGACTCAATATGAAGTAAATAATTTCTCCAGAGTAACTTTGCTCTCAAAGTTGAATTCTTTCTCCTCTTTTCCATAGCTCAAAATTGGCCCATTTATAGACTTCAAATGGAACTGAAGGGCCGAGTCAAAATGTTTCCAGTATATGGAAGGCCAAGGATCATAGATCTCTTGTCCTGACATGGGAACCCGACACCATTTTTCATTTTTGGGCATAAATCATGATGTACGCAGGCTGTAGTGGTGCAGCCTACATATATGCATGCTGTATAGTAGGCAAGGTGTGTACATGTGGAAAAAATGTATTTTTTAGCTTTGGGATTTTGCAAAAAGGGATGAAAAGTCTACATAGGGAAATGGAAAAAGGTCATCTGTGCAAGATTGCATAGGGTGAGGAAAATCTTGCTATAACAATGGTACCAATTTATGCACCTACTTTGTTGGTATTATTTTTTAGACTTATGATTGAGGGGGGCAATTTTACCCTCTTACTCATATACAATCATGACATACTAGTAGAACCACCTAATGTATTTCACATTTAAGGATATAGTTTTTATCCTAAGTGTGTTTCTGTATTCTGTATTCTTATTTTTCGTCCTCCTACCTTATCTCCCGATGAGGTTTTGATGTGAGAGAAATTTAGGTGGTTTCAATATTGTATTATATATTTGTATCATTAAAATTAATACAATGTGAGAGAATATGGCTTGAGGCCTTTTCGCAAAAGTTTTTGTCCTGATATTGTTTGTGTTCTATTTTTATTCATTTGATACCTTGTTTTTTGTTGTAGGTACTTTCCTCATCCAAATTTTGGTGAACTCCACTTCATCTGACTTAACAACTTCCTCCATGGTATTATAATGTATTTTTTTCCATCGTCTTCCCTTATGAGCTCACACATTAGGAGGTATTTGTTATAACATCTTTTGACACCTCCATGTTTGAGATGCCTTATTGGCCACTATACACCCATCTTGCTCAATGGATAAATCTATAGAATTTATAAATATTCTATTTGGAAATCCATATGCACCTTCTACTCACAAAATGAGTTGTACATGCCCTTTCTTCTCACAAAAGGAGTGTGTGCCTCAAAAAGTGAATAAAAAATATAAAATTCTTGAAAATCATGTGCTTTTGAGCAGAGATTACAGGAAAAATACTTCAATAACTTCTTGAAACCAACTCCAATTTGTCTCAACCAACTTGTGAAGGAATAAAATGAGGCCTAAATGGAAGGAATGGTTAGTAACTCATGAAGTATCATAGTTATCATTTTGATATCCTCGTGCCAAGAAAATAGAGATTTTTGTTTCCTTGTGATTTTTATGACCTTTAACCCTTGGAAAGAACTTGCTTTATGAGTGTTTTCTCCATTTTAATGCATTTTAGGTTCAGATATATTAGTTTCCATCATCCTAGTGCATGAAGGAGAAGTGGATTCCTGAAGTAGCCTTGAGTGGCTTGAGGATGAAGGAATTCAGATGATGGTTATGAAAGGTGTTGGTAGTGAATTGTGTATAACTTTTTGTAATTTTTTTCATTTAATTTAAAAGTAATATCTCTCTTATTTATCTCCACCAAATTATGTTTTAATTTGCGTTATTTGATCTCTTTCAACATTTGGTTACAGTTCTATCTTTCCCAGTTGGTTAGTTTAGTCATTGCAATCTTGTTTTTCCTTTCATTTTTGATTGAAGAAGGTTTCTTGGCTTCTTGTGTGTAGTCTTGAAGATTGGATTGGATCAAGTAAAATAAAGGTGGTATCAACATGAGAGGTCTCACCTCCAAGAAGCCATAAGGACTAGGCATGCCCTCCTAACCAAATGGTAGGTCTCAAGGTAGTGTTATTGCAAGAGGGGCACCTATTGGTGTTCACTAGTAAACAATTGTGTGATAAAAACTTATGCAAGTCTACATATGAGAAGTAAATGGTGTCCATCCTTCAAGTAGTGGACACATGGCACCCTTACCTCACTGGGATAATTTTTATATCAAGAAAAACAATAGGAGCATGGAATATTTTTTGGAACAACATTTTTCTTCATTTGAGCAACACAAGTGGGTCACCAAGGTGTTGGGCTATGATTATGATATCATTTTCATGAAAGGAAAGGAGAATGTCGTGGCCAATGCCTTATCACAAAAATATGAGGAGGAAGGGTCCTTATTTCCCTTATTCTTATGAGTGTTAGATTGAATTTGTAAGGTCTATCAGGAATGGTTGGGTAATGCCAAAGTTTTTCACCTCATCCAACAACTACATGAGGCCCAAACTGTTCAACAACATAGGTGTTCCAACTAGGTCTTTGGCAAGCATGATGGCACTTTGATTGTCGCACCAGAGGATGGTTAGATGTTGTTGCTGGAATCCAAAATCTGAAAGGATATGTCGAAGCCACATGACATATTGGCATGCATTCACTGTTTCTCAGTACTCTGATTATGTTGAAGAAAGTCCAATAGCTTGTTGTTTCTTACAGGCCCAAGTGACAGGTCCTTAACCAAGGATGAAAACATAACCTGCAGTAGACTTTCAAGCATTAGGGTCACCGACCCAATATGAATAAATGAAATTAATGAATAATGTTGAGTTTTTGTAACTATGTTCGGTCTTCATAATGTATTTGTAAAGCATATTTTTATGCTCAAGAAAAAGGAAAATTATTTTTTAGTCAAGTCCTCATTCGAAATTTTAAGAGGGGAATTTTGAATTTGTAAAATGAATTTTTGGCTCCAATTGTACAAGTTGGCCCCAAACTGAGTGATGAATTAGTATAAATATATACTTGAGCTCTTCATTTGGACATACAAAAAAATTGCCTTTCACAAGAGCAACTGCAGCTACTATAGGTCCGTTGATTCTTGAAGAAATTGGGCATCTCAAGCAAAGTCTTCTTGGCATCTTGTATTTTGTCCTTNTTTCTCAGTACTCTGATTATGTTGAAGAAAGTCCAATAGCTTGTTGTTTCTTACAGGCCCAAGTGACAGGTCCTTAACCAAGGATGAAAACATAACCTGCAGTAGACTTTCAAGCATTAGGGTCACCGACCCAATATGAATAAATGAAATTAATGAATAATGTTGAGTTTTTGTAACTATGTTCGGTCTTCATAATGTATTTGTAAAGCATATTTTTATGCTCAAGAAAAAGGAAAATTATTTTTTAGTCAAGTCCTCATTCGAAATTTTAAGAGGGGAATTTTGAATTTGTAAAATGAATTTTTGGCTCCAATTGTACAAGTTGGCCCCAAACTGAGTGATGAATTAGTATAAATATATACTTGAGCTCTTCATTTGGACATACAAAAAAATTGCCTTTCACAAGAGCAACTGCAGCTACTATAGGTCCGTTGATTCTTGAAGAAATTGGGCATCTCAAGCAAAGTCTTCTTGGCATCTTGTATTTTGTCCTTTTCTCTCTTCATCTCTAGCTCACACATGTGGAGTCTCTCTCTCTCTCTCTCTCTCTCTCTCTCTCTCTCTCTCTCTCTCGTGCRCATATTTTTTGTGTAGCTACAACAACTGTTGTTGGATTTTCTAAGGTCGAAATTTCTAGGGTTTGTCTTAAAGGCTGTATATCTAGTTCTAAGGGTTTCTCTTGTTGTACAAAGAATTTATCTATTAAAAAGGGTTGTTTGGTTTTTCCCCTTCGTTGGTTTTCCAAGGGTAAATATTGTGTCTTTCTATGATCTCGATTGTTCTACCATTATACTATTCTACTGCATTAATAAGGTTGAATTTTTGAAGTGTAATTGCTTAATGATATATTGAAAAGTGAAAAGGAATTTTAACATCATTAGAAATAATTATCAGTTTTTTAGAAATATTGTTCCTAGATCCATTGTACTTAGAATTTCAACATGGTATTAGAGATTTGGTGAAGAAAATAACTCTGAGATCATCGTCAAAGAGATACCTATCTTTAGTAATATCTTTCTTCTTATCTGTACACCTATGGATTCCTCTATAAAATAAGAAAACAAGCTAGAAGGGGCGTCAAACTTCAGAGCGTGGAAAATTAGGATTGACCTTATCCTTGCCAAGAAAAAAGTTATGGATATGGTGAAAGGAAAGATTACAGAACTAGAAGATGATGCAGAAAAGGAAAAGTTTAAAGATAATGATATCACTTCCAGGAGTCTCATTGTGGACTCAATCATAGATCATTTGATTCCCTATATATCAAATCTTGATACATCAAAGAAAATTTGTGATGCCCTAACCAATCTATATACAGTCAAGAATGTTGGACAAGTTATGAGACTGAAGAATGAGCTTCATGATGTTAAAATGATGAAAGATGATACAATAGAATCATATTTTGTAAGGATCTCTCAGCTAAGAGATCAACTTCAAGCTATCAGTGAAACTATTTCTGAAAAAGAGATAGTGACTACTGCACTTAAAGGTCTACCCATATCATGGGATGCATTTGCATCAGCATAAAACCAAGAAAATAATTTCCTACTTTTGAAGAAATATGGACCCATTGCACTCAAGAAGAAACAAGGATCATGTCAAGAGAAAGAACCCATAAGGAAGAATACTCTCAAGCTTATGCAACAAGATTCAATAGGAATGGTGGAAATAAGAAATTTGGCTTTCAAAATAAGAATTCAGGAAGAATACCTAATCATCAAAGGAAGAAAGACTTGTCAAAGATTCAATGTTATGGTTTTCATAAATATGTCAACTACAAAAGTGAATGTCCTCAACTAGAAAAGAATATAAAAGGGAAGCATCATGCTTCTATAGAGGATATGAATGATGAAGAACTCTCAAAGAAAGTCAAGAAAGAAGACATAGATTTATTTTGTTTCTCCACACTAACAGGATCTACTAATGATGATGATGATATATGGTTAATATATAGCGGTGCTTCTAGACACATGGTAGGTGACTATGTCAATATCACAATCATAAGGGAGAAAAGGATATCTCAGAAAGTGGAACTTGGAAACAATCACTCTTATGCAGTCAAAGGCATTGGGAAAGCATCTATTGAGCTAGAATCCGGTAAAAATGTACATCTCAGTAATGTTTTATATGTACCAAGTTTGAAAAACAATTTAGTTTCCATTTCTAGTTTAGAATATAAAGGATATAGACTAGCATTTGTTGATGGGAAATTACTTCTATGGCCTAACGGTTCAAGTATAGATAATTCTAGAGTTATTGGAATTTGTGAAGGAAAGTTGTATAAAATACTAGGTCAAAATTCTCAAGAACTTGTTCATGATGAAATAAATCCTTGTGAGTTATGGCATAGAAGATATGTTCATATTCATTATCAAGCCTTGCCTTCACTAAATCAAACGGTGTTAGGTTTTCCTGAATTGAAACCAACAAATGAAGGCATATGTAAAGTATGTGCACTTGGGAAAAGTGTTTAGAAGCCATTCCCAAGAAGTGAAAACAGATCCAAGGAAATCTTGAACTTGATTCATTTTGATGTATGGGGTCCTATGCCTGTGACGTCTCTATGAGGTTCTCTATATTATGTAACATTCATTGATGAATTCTCTTGCAAGACACGGATGTACCTATTGAATTCAAAACATATATTATTTGACAAGTTCCAAGAATTCAAGGCTAAAGTGGATAATTTGATAGGAAAGAAGATCAAGACATTGAGATCAGATAATGGAGGAGAATACACCTCTAAAGAACTCATTTCCTTTTGTAAAGCAATAGGGATTAAGAGGGAGTTGATAGTCCCACTTAATCCTCAACAAAACGGCGTAGTAGTGATTTAGGTGGATATCGGTGGCCACCCACCTATTCCAACTGGCTCAAAATAGTTTGTTGGCAACTTACTATTTTTAGCAGTTTTTCGATTCCTAAACTTTCACGACCATTTTAAGGTCCTAAATGACATTTTTTCATGATGGAGAACCTCAATTATTTTCAAAGGATCTGATTAAGCCCCCAAAATTGATATCCTTGTATATACCTTTCCAACGAGCTATCATGTGCCCCAAACAGAGATCATATGCCAAAGTTACGCCGCCAGGAAGTTGATACACCAAATTACCCAAAACGAGGTCCACAAAACTGTTGGCTTTTCATCTTCCAGGGTTAGGGTTTTGGATTTTATTTATGTTAAAAGGGCCTTTGGAGCCTCATTGTAGCATCCATATTCTAGAAAATGAGTGTAGCCATCACATCTCTTCTCAGAGATAAGCTGCCACCATTCTAGTGAGTTCATTCACTCTGTATTTTTACAGTTTTGTACATTTCACTTATTAATAGAAATTGTGTACTATTGTATCTATGTGTTTATTTTGATATCTATTTTTTATATATGTTATATTATTGGATATCTGATATATCTCTGTACATTTATTTATTATATCCCCGCTCTCATTTCGTGTCAAAAATAATCTGGATCAAGTAGAAAGAAAGAACATATCCATTGAAGAATATGTTAAGGCAATGTTGAATGATCAAAGTCTATCTATGTTTCTATGGGGAGAAGTAGATATGGAAATCGATTATGTTCAGAACTGAAGTCCTCATTGTATATTCAAATGCATGACTCCATAAGAAGCCTTCTCTGGGAAGAAACCAAGTGTTGAACAATTGAGGATTTGTGGTTGTCCCATTTACATTCATGTCCCTAAGTATAAGAGAAAGAAGTTAGAGCCTTCAGGAAAGAATGGGATATTCATTGGTTACATTGAATCATCAAAATATTATAGAATATACATTCTAGGGAAAAAAAATGTTTAATACAGTTGGTATGTCACTTTTGATGAGAAACTTTCCTATTGGAAATCTATAGAAGATTCCATGGACTTCAACAATGAAGAAGAGCATGTAGTTTCCAAGGAAGAAGATTCAGAGCATCCTAATGAAGAACCAGAAGGACCTCTTGAGCATTTATAACTCGTTATGGTTCTTGAAATCATAAAAGGGCCAATATGGCTTAAATCAACCTTTTTGGAAGCTGAAGGACATTCAACTCCAGTTGTGACCTTCAGGGAAAGTAAGAGACCTAAAAGATTCTCTAGTTATGCAACACTTATGACCAATCTTGTTAATGCAAAACATTCCACCTTTGAAGAAGCAGTTGAGAAGAAAGAATGGAAGGATTCTATGATGGAAGAGTATCAATCCATCTGAAAAATGACATATGGGAAATTATGCCAAGACCTAAAGGAAAATCTGTAGTGACTTCAAAATGGATTTACAACATTAAGCATGTGGTGGATGGAAGTATTGATAAATACAAGGCAAGATTTGTGGCTATAGGTTTCTTCCAGAAAGAGGGAGAAGACTATGATGAAACATTTGCACCTATTTCCAGATACACTTATATTATATCCATTATATCTCTTGCATCCTATATGGGTTGGAGTCTACATTAGATGGATGTAAATTATTATTTTATTAATGGAGTTATTGAAGAAGAAGTGTATATAGAACAACCTCAAGGTTATGACATACACAAGAAGGAAACTCATGTCTACAGATTAAAGAAGGCCTTGTATGGACTCAAGCAAGATCCAATAGCTTGGTATGCTTGGATTGATAGCTACTTGACAAGACTTAGATTTTCCAAGAGCCATGCTGATCCAAACCTTTATTACAAGGTTGTGAAGAATGCACCTATGATTTTACTATTATATGTTGATGAATTGTTTCTGATAGGTGTAGAACCTCTCATTATTTAGTGTAAGAGGAAGCTATCCTTTGAATTCAATATGAAGGATCTTGGTTTGATTCATTACTATTTGGGACTAGAAGTATGGAAAAATCCCAATGAAATCCTACTTGGTTAAGGAAAGTATATAATGAAGATCCTTCAGAAGTTTGGGATGATGGATTGCAAATCCATGCCTACTCTCGTGATAAAAAAATTGAAGAAACTCAAAGACTCTAATTACAATTTGATAGATCCATCTATATACCAGAAGTTGATTGGCTCACTCATGTATCTAGTTAATACCAGGTTGGACATTTGCTTTGTTGTGAACACGTTGATCTAGTTCCAGGTGTAACCAAGACATGAGCATTGGATAGATGCAAAGCACATTTTGAGATATTTGAGTGGCCCACTAAATTATGGTTTGAGATATGTCTCAAATAGTGACTTAAAACTACAAGGATATACAAATTCTGATTGGGCGGGGAATGTAGATGATAGAAAGAGCACTTCAGGAATATTCTTCAGTTTGGGATCTGTTATGATCACTTGGGCTAACAGGAATTAGAAGTCTGTTGCACTCAACACTACAGAGGCATAGTACATTTCATCTTGTGATGCATGTACAAAATAAGTATGGCTCTGTAAGTTGGTTTCTGGACTATTTGATGAGGTGATGAAATCTACCTTAATATACTATGACAATCAAATATGTGTAAATATGTCAGAGAACCCCGTGTTTCATGACAGGTCAAAGCACATCGAGATCAAGTACTACCACCTCCATGATAAAGTCTAGAAGGGAGAAATAAATATCCAGTATATCTCCATCTATGAGAAGACAACTGATATTATGACGAAGCCTCTATCCAGAACTAATCTTGTATACTTCAGGGACAAGTTGGGACTTGTGGATCTTACTCCTCTTGCTGAGAGGGACTGTTTATGGATAGACATTCTCTTTGTGTCATAGGAAGTGACCATATTAGAGAGAATGGTCTAGGTTGGTACCATGGATGGACATTCTCCATGTGTCACGGGTAGTGACCATATTAGGGATGAATAGTCTAGGAATGACATTCTTCTTGTGTTATAGGTAGTGACCAAATTAGGAAGAATGGTCTTTCTCCCTATGTCACAGGCAGTGACAAGATTAGGGAGAATGGTACAGTGTAGTCACTCTTTTTCTATCACTGATAGTGACCATATTAGGAAGAGTATTCCTTCTCCCTGTGTCACCTGAAGTGACCAGATTAGGAGAATGGAGTAGGATAGTCATTCTTCATGTGTCACAGGTAGTGACCAGATTAAGAAGAATGGTCCTTGTTGCCTAGAGTCACTCAGTTCAGTGTGTGGCTTTCAGCACTTGATACCTACAACATCATACCCAGATTAATTAGATAGAGTGTGGCTCGAACAATTGATGATGTGTCATGACAGATGATATTGATGTTGATGATGATTTGATATAACTCTTTTAATAGATAAATTTTTCAACTTGAGAACATTTAGATGGTCATTCTGAATACCTCCCTAGTTAAGAGGGAGTGTTGAATTTTTGTAACTATGCTTAGTATTCATAATGTATTTGTAAAACATATTTTTATGCTCGAGATAAAGGAAAATTATTTTTTAGTCAAGTGCTCTTTCGAAATTTTAAGAGGGAAATTTTAAATTTGTGAAAATGAAATTTTGGATCCAATTGTACAAGTCAGCCCCCAATAGAATTAAGAATTCATCCCCAAAATGAGTGATGAATTAGTATAAATATATCCATGAGCTCTTCATTTGGACATACAAAAAATTTGCCTTTCACAAGAGCAACTGGAGCCACTACAGGTTTGTTGATTCTTGAAGAAACTAGGAATCTCAAGTGAAGTCTTATTGGCATATTGTCTTTCATCCTTTTCTCTCTTCATCTCCATCTTGCATGTGTGAAGTCTCTCTCTCTCTCTCTCTCTCTCTCTCTCTCTCTCTCTCTCTTGTGTGAATATTTTTTATGTAGTTGTAGCAACTATTGCTAGATTTTCTAAGGCCAAAATTTCTAGGGTTTGTCTTGAAGGTCGGAGACCAGGTTTTAAGAATTTCTCTTGTTATATAAAGAATTTATCTATTAAAAAGGGTTGTTGGGTTTTTCCCTTCGTGGGTTTTCCCAAGGTAAATCTTTTGTAATTCAGTGATCTCTATTTTTCTACCATTATAATGTTCTACTAAATTTATATGGTTGAAAATCTAAAGTGTAATTTCTTAATGATATATTGAAAAGTGAAAATGAAGTTTAATATCATTAGAAGTAATTATCAATTTTTCAGAAATATTGTTCCTAGATCCATTGTACTAGGAATTTCAAAAAATAAAGGAGTCCCCCATGAACTGTAATGTATCTTGAAATGAACTATACCTTGGACATACCGAAGTATCCTCTTAGTTTCTTTCCAATGGATTTCATGGGTTGTTTTCATATACTGGGAAACAAGACCAACAACAAAGGAAATATCAGGACAGGTATGATTCAAGTATAAGTTGCTACCAACTTACAAATGGTACAAAGTGGCATCAAATTCGGGAGAAGTACAGGAAACAACAAGTTTGACTCCAGATTGGAAGGGAGAAGGATTTGGTTTACAATGTTCCATGTGAAAACAATGAAGAAGGCACAAGCATACTTAGATTGGGAAAGAAAAAAACCTTCCTTGGTTTGCAAAACTTCGAGGCCAAGGAAATAGTGAAAAAATCCTAATTCTATCATTTCAAATTTCTTCTTAAGGCTAGTTTTCACATGGTTTAAAAGTTTTGGTTCACTACCAGTGAGGATAAGATCATCAACAAAAATAACAAGGATTATGAGATGGCTTCATACTTTCCTGGTATAGACACTGGGGCTAGAATGGCATCTAGAAAAGATAGTATCAAGAATAAAGTTGTACATTTTGGCATACCAAGCTCGAGGATCTTGCTTAAGACCGTAAATAGATTTCTTAAGGTCCCAAACAAGGATAGAGTCATTCTAGACATAGATAGGAGGTTGTTCCATGTAGATTTATTTTTGCGAATCCCCATGCAAGAAGGAAAATTTGACATCCATCTGATGGACCTCCCATTTATGTGAGGTTGCAAGAGAAATAAAAAGGTGGATGGAATTCATTTTGGCTACATGGGAAAAGGTTTAATTATAGTCAATTCCTTCAACTTGGGAAAATCCTTTGGCAACTAACCGAGTCTTATGTATTTCAACACTTCCATCTGATGCATACTTATTTTGATAGACCCATTTACGTCTGACAAGTTTTCTTCCTTTCGGAAGAGGTAGAAGATCCCAAGTATCATTTTCCATTAAAGAACGATACTCTTCATTCATTATTGTATCCCAATCTGGATGACATGAAGCTTCTATAAATTTCTCTAGATCACGAGTCTCTAAAACTTGAGACAAAAGAGAAGAGGCTAGTTGGAACTGTGAATGTGTCTAATGTTGATATGAAGGATCAATGACAAGATCACTGTCATTGTTGAAAAGTCAACAAGAAACATGTGTCTAATTTACTTTTCCCTTAAATAAATTAGACAATAAATATTAATCTATTATTTCATTCATAACTAAGTGAGTTGGATTTGTAGCAGAACTATAAGTGTAGTTAAGTGAGTTAAGATCAATTGTACTAGTTGTAGCTAAACATGCACTAGTGAGAGTTCAGTTAATCAGTGAACTCACATGCAACTGTAGATTCACCACGGTTAACTACATGCATGTCAGATCCAGTGGAGACCCAGTTGAGATAATAGGTGAAAGGGACAATTTGGCTATCAGTTGTGATTTGATCACACATGCAGTGGATATGCTTATGAGCATGTGCAAACTAAGTAATTGTAATTCAATTGTGAGAATTCCAATTGCAGAGATTGTGCAAAGGAGGCAGGCTATCTAGACACGAAGAATTGGCACATGTATTTGCTAATTTGTGTTTGACATTGTGAGACGATTGTATTGTACTGAGAGCTCTTGGATTAGATTTTTGTATGAGATTATTTCATGATTCATGATATACATAATATATGATAGTGGGTTTTTTAGCGTTACGCTTTCCCGGTAAAACTTCTGTGTTATGTGTTCTTGATATTTCACTTTGTGATTATGGTTGTGATCGTGGTTTAATTTTTCGCAAGAATAATAGTAGAAGTGATTATGTATTTAACAATGGCGTATAATTGTTAGATCAGGAGAATCGTAGGAAATACTTAATTTGTATTGAAATTTCTACATGGTATCAGAGCCATGGAGGCCATAGAGCTACGAAAGTGAGGTGCGAACATAATTTCATTCTCACAGGTCCTGTCTCTAGAAGGGTGTGAACTTTAGTACTGTAGACTATGCTCAGTTCTCAAAGAAGAAATCCTCACACCCTAAACAAAGGAGAGGTGCGAACTTCAAGGTTATTCTCGCAGGCTGCTTAAGGGAGAAGTGTGAACTCCCCTCACCCTACAATGAAGTACAGTGTGAACTTCCCAGTCAAGTTTGCAGGCTATACACAGGCAAGGTGCAAACTTCCCTCAGGATACTCATAGGTGGGGTGCGAACCACCCAGGAAAGAGGGATTGCAGCAGTTGAGTTTTGGTGGTTGGATAACATTCGAATTTGCAATATTTTCTTGGTGCGACAGTTGATTCAAGATCGAAATGTCTTTCAATGGCTTAAGGTTGGATTATGCACTTGAGGGCAAATCTAACTACATTGCTTGGAAGGACAGGGTGGATGTAGTACTCGAAGACAATGGCTTGAAGGATTACATTGACAGAGATGTTTCTAAGCCGGATGCAACAGACACCACAAATCTTGATGCATGGAAAAAGAAAGTGGCGAAGGCAAGGAGGATTCTATTGGAAGGAGTAAGAGACCACATTGTCTCAAGTCTCCATGGGAAAACCACACCACATGAAATGTGGAAGGTTTTGACGGATTTGTTCCAAAACAATAGTGACCATAGGAAATTGGCACTCAAATATAAACTCGGGAAGATCAAGATAGAAAAGGGCAACACTATTCCAAAATATCTCACAAAGTTTGTCCAATGTTGGGATGATCTTGGAAGTGTGGGAATAACAATCGATGTTGATGATTTGGTGAGCTTGGCACTCCTAAGACTTCCCAAGAGTTGGCACAGTTATCAAGACTTTGTCAATGGAAGGGAAAAATTGTCAGAATGGGAATGACTATGGTCGGATCTAGTGAAAGAGGAGTTTAGGCGGAACACTAGAGATGGATCTTCATCAAAGTGTGATGATGATCAAAATCTGGATCAAGGGATCAAATTTTGATCAATTTTCAAAGTGCTCGGAATGCGACTAAAACAATGCCATTGTGTCTGTCTCGTTTTCTTGATTCCGGCGGTATATTTACTTTGTCAAATGGACACCGTATGGAGAAGATATCGCGATCTGTTCGCCAAGCCAAACAGGGAAAAATTTGATGCTGACTGTACCTGTCCGTACAGTCCATACGGTCTGACGTGGTAGGAATGTACAGTGGTGACGTGTCAGATGCTGATTGGTTGACTGTTGGCAAGTTGGGTGTTGACGCATGTTCTTAGGGTGGCCAATGATAGGACATGTGGCCCAATCCGTGGGTGCCACGTGTCACTCACTGATTGGCTGATTGGTTTTTATGTAAAATGTTTTGGAGGCCGTGGGGTTCGACCCCTGGACCTTCCCTCCGCAAATGCCTTCACAAATCCACCCGACCACTATGCCACGCGTTGTTCCTTAATATACACATGTGTTTAATTTTATTTAAATTGAAGTTATTGTATTTTGGCGCGGGGGGTCGGGCTGGGGCTTAGCACCAGCCCGTGGTCGCCTACATTTACCATATGAAAAATATGTATATCCACGCGCACGCCATTCAAACGGGAGTCCAAAGCTCGTGGTTTTGGTGTAACTCATATAACCATGTGTTTTTTGTGTGGGAGTTTTGTGTTATTAATGGAGCCTAGCCACGGTCATGTGCTTTATTACATGTGACCATACAAAAGTGCGCGCGGGGTTTTTAAATTGTGGTTTGAATGGTTCAAACCACCCGCCACATGTCATTTAACCATTTGCTTTGTGAACGGAGCCCCCTCTTTGCAATAGTGCGAGGTCTTATGGTGACCACATGTGCCCACGAGTTTGACGGTTGGGGGTTTTAGTTCCGCTAACCGTTCGAAAGTTTAGCCCATTTGTCGATTATGCTCGGTGCTGGGTTTAAACACACATTTTGGAGCGTGTTCTTGGTTCATTCAACAAGGGTGCATTTTGGCGAACTAGTTTTCAGCAAGGTTGAAGGAGGAAAATGGAGGAGGCCTAACTTCTTCATCTTTTGGCTGATTGAGGTGTCGTAAAATCCCAGCTAGGGGTTTTTGGACATCCTGAATCCATTGGAACTGTTATCAAGGCCATTTGAAGAATTATTCTACAAGTTTTTCACCATTGAAGTTTCAGCAAGCTCCATGGAGCTTGAAGCCCTCATTGATCGAGGACATGGTTTGGTGAGCCTATGTTTGTTTTCTGTGATTGAATAATCATTTTTGGCTAATTGATATGCTCTGAACACATTGGGACAGGTTTCATAGGATGTTGAGGACTTTTACAGGTGTTTTTGCCAAAGAGAAGCTCAGGAAAGCTTATGGCCACATGTAGAAGCGGTCATGCCCAGATGAGCCATGTTTCGTTTTCAGAGTTCTATTAGTCATTTTTGGGGTTTTTATGTGTTCTGATATCAATGGTACAGTCTATTTTTCCATTGGAGTTGAGCAACATCTTTTAAAATAACTTTTGACTAATTAATCCCAGAGAGCCAAGTCCATTGATGGAGGCTCAAGGAGATGTAGCCCGGAGGGGGGTGAACTCCTTTATCATGTTGTTCTTGTTGTGCGTTTGATGGTTTATTTGCTGCAAGTTGTG
>SNQJ01S0110718.1:29024-55688 GCA_010110895.2 Picea sitchensis
CCGGGCTCCATACGACGTTTTGAGTTTTAAACTGAACAGAAGAATGAATGACCTGTCAATTAATCATGAATGTATCTGTCACTGAGAAGGAACGAAACTCCATGCGACCGTAACTGACTGTCACCGCTCGACGCAGATTTGGGAATGATGTGCAATGGATAATGTGCATGAGTTTGGAACCTTTCGGTCGAAACCCACGAACGAGTATCATGTCCTCTAATGCGAGATTTTCGGCGGTTTGAAAATTTCATCATTGCAACGTTTTGACATATGGCTCGTGCGAAAGCACGAGCTTTCTTTTTGCCCGACCAAACCCTTTCGGTGGTTGCTTGCATTTTAAATCGACCACTTTGCTGACGAAACTAAACTCTTTCGGTGGTTAATGAGCACGCTGGGGGCTCGCCCAAACCACCGAAAGCTGCTGTTTTTCCAATCTTTTGACAAAACCGAATACCAAAGATTTTCTTGAACTATGAAAACACAACACTAGCTTAAGCATGCGACCAATAGCTAAGATATCCTCTACAAAGTTCAACCGAAAAAACAGTTTTACTTTGGGAGTTAACAGGTTCTACACTTATGTGGTTGTTTGAATCCATACACATCTTCCAGGTGGAGACTGGTGGCCACCCACCTAATCCAACTGGCTTATTTTGGAAGTTTTCATGTCAACGCATCCTTTTGTACTTCCAGGGCCGTTTTGGGGCCCTAAATAATGATTTTTTGGTGTGCCATAGTCACACTGTAGATGGAGTTAGAGTTTGACAGCATAATGTGTAGATCTATGAAATACCTTTACAACAGGCTATCACGTTCTTAAAATATAGGTCGTATGCAAAAGTTATGACCCCAGGAAGTTGAGGTACCAACTTACCCATAGGGACCCACATAAGTTTTCGTGTTTCATCTCTTGGGGTTAGGTTTTTGGATGTCTATAGTTTTGGAATTCACGAGTAATGTTAAAATGGCCTTTAGAGCCTCATTGTAATCATTCTTCTCAGACGGATGCACGTAGCAAGCCACATATCTTCTGAGAGATAGCTACCACCATTCGAGCAAGTTGTTTCTAGTTTTGCAATTTTACAGTTTCATCCTATTTTAGTTATTCAATAGAAGCTATTGTTCACTAGATATCTATTGTTGTTATCCATATCTCTATGTTATTGTTTTTAGTTTGTTATTCCTTTTGTTCCGCTCATAAATCCGGATCAAATATACACTTCTCACTGTTTCCTTTTCTCACCAGGAATGTGATCCCATGCTACACTGCCAAATACATGGAAGTGACTTACATCTGGCTTAATTTTAGTCCATGATTCTTTCGGTGTTATACTTTTAAGAGCCTTTGTGGGAGTGCAATTTAATATGTAATTTCCATAGTTAATGGCTTCCACCCAATAATTTAGACTTAATCCCTTCGATTGGATCACACAATTAGTCATTTCTTTTAATGTGTGGTTCTTTCTCTCAACAACAACATTTTGTTGTGGGTATATGGAACAATATGTTGCACTTGGATGCCTTGTGTAGTGTAGTAACTTGTAAAATTATTGTTCACATATTCTCCTCCATTATATGTTCTTAACCTTTGAAGTTGATGTCTAGATTTCTTTTCTACAAGGGCCTTGCAGGACAAAAATTTGTCAAAAACTCTGCTCTTAAATTTTAAGAAGTAAACCCAAGTACGTCAAGTGAATTCATCAATTAAAGTTAAGAAATACTTTCACCTAGAAAAAGAAGGAGAAGAAAGTGGACCACACAAGTCAATTCCAACGAGCTGCAAAGGGGCTGAGGCGTACTAAGAGGCACGTTTTTCAAAACCATCCCAATGATGTTTTTCGAGAACACGACCGACAGAAGCACCATCTCTGCATGAAACAAGAGGAAGACCAATCACCATCTATTGATTACATAGTTGCTGCAATGAGATATAGTTTAAATGACCAAATTTCTCATGCCAAATTTTACTCAAGTCATCGCTATGAGCAACAAAAATTGATGGAAAAGATGATGACCCAAAGTTGTCAAACTTGTACAACCTGGTAATATCATCAACAATTTCAGTTGCAGGAAGATGTTGAGGATCTTTTAGATCCTTGATTACAACTTGGTGAGGTGAAAAGTCTATGATTTTACCTTCACCTGGATGAGTGATTTGATATACTGATAGAAGTTTGCAAGAAAGACTTGGAACACATAATACATCATTGAAATGACCATTATATACCTAATTTATTCTAGAACCTACAACACTAAGAGATCTATCATCACCAAAAAATATTTTTTTGTTGTTACATTCATTTAGAGAAGAAAATATGGCTTTATCCTTAGCCATATGATAATATGCTCTAGAATCAATAAAACACTCATCAGAAAAAGAAGTAGAAGTTGCATTGAAGGAGAAACCAGAAGTAGAAAGTGCATCTCCATGAGATGAAGAAGAATGAGTAGAATCTATACTGATGTTTTGCTTCTTCATCGTTTCTTCTAAAGTTGTCATCTTCTTAAAACATTTGGACTCATCATGACCATCTTTCCCACAAAAGTTCCAATGTATGTTAGTCTTCTTATTTTTATATTTTACTCCTTTATCACCATTAGGAGGTGAAATTGCCTGAGTAAGTTTGGGACCCTTGTTTTTCTTGTTGTCTTGGTGAGGATGTTGCTTCTTGGGATTCTTGGATTTATCTTTCTGCTGGGCCTCTAAGGCTTTGTTGGAGGTACCTGTAGTGTTTATCACTCCAAGTTGCACAATCTTATCTTTCTCTCTAATCAAAGAACCACAAAAGGAATCAAGAGTGGATTTTTTATAAGAACTCCCTAAAGCTTATCCGGTGGAATAAAAGGTAGATACAAGAATAGAATATGCACTACCAAGCTTAGCAAGAATAACATATATGAAATGCTCATTGTCGAGCTTCATGTTACACTTTTCAAATAAAATTCTAATTATTTTGAACTTAGATAATAGTCTTCAGTGCAAGAAAAATCATTTGGGCTTAAATTACTTATCTGATTTTCTATTCGGTGGGCTCGAATAATATTTTGTTTACCAAACACATCTTCAAGATTTTCCCAAGCTTTATTGGGGGCATCAAGTCCTTGAAGGTGAAACCTTAAATCATGAGAGATGGACATGATGATTAGTCCATGGGATTCATCATTCCTATTAATCCATTTGACATACTTGTCATCATCTGTGGGTACTTCTTCTTTTCCCAAGGTAATCCAGTATAGTTCTTTACTTCTTAATAAATCCTCCATATGGGATTTCCATTGGAAGTAGTTGGTGCTAGTAAGAAAAATATCACTGGGAGAATCTATATTAATTATGTAATAATATGGATTTAAGATATTAAACTAATGGTATAGATGGAAATATCTCAAAAAATTAGGCTATTTAAAAAAAACGACACTGAAAACAGACTTCGGATGTGAAAGTTATTCTCTTTTGAACAAATGCATAAACGATAACAAAAAAACCACGTGGCAAGTAGAAGTTGGTCCATGTGGTGATACCCCTCATAATAGCCTCACTTTTACAAATAAGTTTCGTATGAAGTGACCCACTTTTATAGAATAAGCGGGGATCACTTATAGAATGAAGTTACTTTATAAAAGAAAGTTGCATGCAAAATAAAATATTCAAGCTACTTATAGTGATTCACTTTTATAATTGAAGTGAAATACATTTTAAAATCGATGCATGGAATTTTTCAAAAAAAGTAACAAAAAAAGGCTTGAACTCAAGACCTCTTACTTAATAAATAAACTTTTAACCAAGTGAGCTAGTGCAAAACATATTGTACTGTTTAGAAGGAGGATTGGAGTTGTTGTTGTTTTTGTTGAAGATGACCTTGGAGAGCATGCTAAAGAAAATTCTTTTCACACTCACAAAAAAAAATCATCTTGAAAGAAACAAGGGTTAGATCTCGGTTATCTTAACCAGAAAATGCAATGTTTCCTCTATTATTGATTTACCAATATCACATAGAGCGCATGACAAAGAGAATACATAGACAAAAAAAACCTTTCCAATATGTTTCTGATTTACCAAGATCACACAGGGTGCAGGGAAAAGAGAATACACAAATAAAAAAGAATAGAAACCCAGAAATAAAAAAGAATAGAAACCCAGAAATAAAAAATAGAAAACCGAAATATTAACTCTGCAAAAATTTAAAAGGGTGTATTCAAGTTTTATACATCTGGATTTGACTAAAATGGTCATAGCTTGGGAAAACATAAACCTTTTCAAGTGAAACAAAAACTAATATTGACTAAAACAAGCACTCCCGAAGCAATGGAATAGTCCTCTCAGCCCAAAAATGTATAGAAATGAAATAAACTAGAGATGAGGTAACACGACTTCATGATCTCGATCTACAATGGGAGTGAGTCGTTAGATACACTATGATACCATGTTTGAAAACACATGAATTCCAACAGAAGACGAACATATTCAGTATCCACTCACACAACTAGATTAAAGATCAACACACTGATGTTTTCACGTGGTAAAAACCTACGGGCAAACATCCACGGTCCCATCCAACATGTCCACTTGGAGAAATTTATTAATGCAAAAGAAAAATATTACAAAAAGATTTACAAGAGATTTTCTCACAATCGATCATCAACAAATGATCCTCCATGCTCTTTAAATAGATATCATGGACCAATCAGGTGCTAAGCCATGGATCAATGTAGTTTTTAAGGTCGAGGAGAATATGAACCATCATATTAGTCTATGCCAGGAAAATATCACGACCATCATATTTCCTAACTATAAATGCATAATAATGCATAATACATAAATACACTTTTACCTAATAACACATTAGACCAAGTTGATATTAGCTAACTGCTAAGTGTCTAAATATCCTAACACAAACCCCCTACAAGATTTACTTGGAAGAATGACACCTTAAGGTAATGGGTATAATGTTTTGGTGTAACACTCTGTTTTAAAATAATAGTTGTTAGTGGAATTGCATTTCTCTCCCACCACAGGTCATTCTAGATTTTAGAAAACATATGAATGGGTTCAATGCTCATTATTTTGGGACAACGTGAATATGGGAATATATGCATTCATATATGAATGTGACACATGTCAAAGGCACAAGGATGAAATAGTGAAGACCCTTGGGAAATTGTAGCCTCTATCAATCCACGCCATCTTTATGGTCTAACATTTCCATGGAATTTATAGTGGGACTCCCTAAAGAAAGAAACCAATCTATAATTATGGTGGTTGTTGAAAACCTTTCCAAATATGCCCACTCTTTCACCTTAAAACACTCGTTTAAGTTGTCAACCATTGCAAAAGTATTTATGGATCATATTTTTAAAGTAAATGGCATGCCTAATTCTACTATGATAGATCATGATCCCACATTCACCAACAAATTTTGATAGGATTTATTTAAACGATAGGGTACCCAATAAAAAATGATAATGACTTATCACCTCCAATTAAATGGTCGGACATATATGGTCAATAAGTTCTTGGAGACTTATCTAAGATGTTTTGCATCAAACTGACAAGGCCATTTGTTTTAGTGGCTCTCCTTGTATAATGTTGGTGAAATATTGTTTATCATGGTGCTACCATAATGTCTCCTTAGAGTTTGTTTATGGATAAAATTCCCCCATTTGTAATCTCGTACTTACCAAGCACATCCAAGCTTCAAGAAATGGATATCAATTTTATAGGTAGAGCTAACATTATTGGTATATTTGTCATCGGACCTCACCACCAATTTAGGCCAGTGCTCCAATTATGTTATGCTCAATGGGAAATGCCTATTTAGTGAGCGGGTGAGAAATCATCATTAGGTATATAGGCCACCTATAAGAATATAGGGATATCTGGAAGAAAGACCAGGAGGGAAAATTCTAACACAAGTCACTTGGATCTAAACATGGATGATTAGATCCAGTATCTTTTGTCGGAATCGCCAACTTCGTCTCTTACTCCGATTCCATTGATTCTTGTGCACATGCTTCTTCTAGTTTCACACCTCGATATCCCTATGGCCATTCGAGTGATAAATCCACCTCCCAACAACCTTGAGAAAAATAGACCCCTTGTAGTGTATTTGATGACATCAAAATGAGACGCTCGGATTTGAACCGAGACAAAGAAAGAAAGTTGGATTTTGTCTCTCCTTCCTTAATTTCAAGTGTAATAATTATCTTTATTTACTTATGTGCTACGACTCTCAAATTTCAAGGATAATCTTCTCTTGGATAAAAATATAATGAAGCAACCAACATATCAATAGTGTTCATAACACTAATTTGAACAAGGGGATAATGTGTTTCTACATATCCAACCCTATAAGTAGACATTTATAAAGTAAAAGAGTCACTAGAAGCTAGTGCTCAAGTTTTATGGCCCCTATCGAATCCTCCAGAGAATTGGACAAGTTTCCTATTTATTGGCACTCCTAGCATACTGCAAGATCCACCTAATGTTTCATGTGTTCTGTTTGAAGAAAGTGGAGGGGCCAAGTTGTTTCATTCACACCATCCACCCCAAACTTGATGAAGAGGGTTCCATTTGGTTACAACTGTAGGAAACACTACACAAATGATAGCATTGACTAATACAACAATGCATTATCTATGAAGTGTTGATACAATCAAAGGACATATAGCACATATATGCCACCTAGGAACCAACATATATTTTACAATAATTTTTAGACCTCTAGTCTTAAAGACAAATCTACTTTTGAAGGGGGAGGACATGTTAGCATCCTACACTAACCTCCCTAGTTAGGGTTACCTAGAAATTATTTAATTAATGTACAAGGCCATTCTATTGAATAAGGCTGCTAGGTATTTGGTTTGTGGTTAAATAGTGTAAAAGGGTCATCATTATGGAATAAGGCCTACTAGGTAGTTGGTATTCATTAATGTGGGGCCACTATTGGTTAGGTTTTGGGCAGTGAGAAAGTATTTATAAATGTATGAAGTTATGTAATGTTTCTTCAAGTTATTATTATTGTACAAGAGATATATTATTTTGGATGTTTCCCTCTCAAATATTCCAATGAACATTGCTCTCTTTTTGGATTATCAATATAAGGCATAATGTTCAATAAGTACAATACTTTGTAATTCCTATTTTACTCTCTGTAATTTGTATTTTTTCTTATACTTACACTTAATTCTATGTTTCTTCTATATAAGTACACTACAAAATGAATTTTCATTCCATTCAAGATGTCAACAATCAATAAAAGAATGATAGAATTATATCAATAAAAACCTCACTTCAACTTATAGTTCTACAATATCATGTTCAACCATAGTAGAGTCTCGTTTGCCATCACATCGACAACAACAAGTGAGAGAGATGTCATGGGTTTCATGGAATATTTGGAATATTAATCTACAAAAAATCTTGTACCTTTTTGTAAATGTGTTTATCCTTCAATGAATATATCTAGCTAGCAAATGACATACACAATTTGTGGACAAAATATGAGAAAAGAGAAACAAGAGAGAAAGAATGGAAGAATTCTCATTAACCAAATGAATGAATGATAATTTACACATGATATACTTTGTATAACTCAACTAATGTGCACTGTGGGAGAAGCCAATGTTCCATAGTGGTGGTATAGAGTGATATGGACACACACCAATAGTTACGAGAGTAAACTACCACCTAGTCTAGTCTCTCAGGAAGTTACGTGAGTGAAATACCACCTAGTCTGAGTTAAATAGTCTCTCAGTCTTCAGTTAATTGATTGAAATAGAGTGAACTAAGGAGGAGACAGGGAATCATGAGTAATGCACTAGTATGGTGATAATCCCAAGTACAATTCACATTAGTTGGTGATGATCCCAATGTTGCATGGTGATGATCCCAATGTGGCATATAGACTCCACTCAATTGATCAAACTGAAGTGTGAACTGGAGAAAATATTCTTCTAGAGGAATATTCTCCCTAAACTATAGGAGACTGAATAATGACTAATAAACATAGGGAAAACCTTAGGAAGAATA
The DNA here is from genome assembly GCA_010110895.2 of Picea sitchensis. Lineage (NCBI taxonomy): Eukaryota > Viridiplantae > Streptophyta > Pinopsida > Pinales > Pinaceae > Picea > Picea sitchensis. The sequence continues at coordinate 37,051 of SNQJ01S0110718.1, forward strand.
AATCCTAGGTGTGTTTGAAGTATCTCCAACACCTCCCTTGAACATCACTATGGTGAAAATAAAGAATGGGTCCTGGAAACAAGGCCATGTTAGGTACACAAATACAAAAGATACACTAAAATAAAAGAGGAAAGAGGGAAAAACTGATGGGAAACCCCCCCACTCAAAGTACAATGTATGTAAAAACAAAAGAACCAATAGTTTCTAGGAAATTGTGTCCTTCACTCCAAGACGACTGTGCAAATAATGGAACTTCTGCTCAGTGAAGGTCCTGGCGAAGATGTCTGCATTCTATTTTGTTTAAGAACAAAATTGCAGGTCGATGATACCCTCATATAATAATTCCCAGATGTAGTGCATGTGGATCTTGATGTGCTTCATCCACTGCCTCTGAACTGAATCTCTGCAGAACTTCAGAGTGCTCTGGTTGTCACACTAGATGATGACCGGTCGATGAAACTGAATGCCCAACTCAATGAGAAAATGTTGTGGCCACATAGCCTGAATGGTTATGGTAACTACCTATATGTACTCTGCCTCAACTGAAGATATAGAAATAGCAGCCTACTTCTTTCTCAAGCAACAGATTAGCCTAGAACCAAGAAAGAGTGAGTAACCAAATGTGGACTTGTGATCAATGCTAATGCCAGCCCAGTCAGAATCAGTGAACCTGATGAGGTCCAATGTAGATTCTCTTTCATAGTGAACCCAAAAGGTGATGGTTCCATGTATGTATCGAAGGATATGATTTGAAACCTTCTAATGTAGCTCATGTGACACCTGCATGAACCTAGAGACTACTCCAACTGCATAGGAAAGTACAAGTCTGGAGTGTGTGAGATACAACAAGCTCCCCACTAGCTGTCTATATAGTGTGTTTTCTACCAGTGTATTTTCCCTGTCATCCTCAATTCCAACTCCTGATAGGAAATGAATCGGGGCACACTTGCAGACTGTCATGTGAAATCCCTTGAGGAGATATCGTGCATACTTGGCCTGAGACTGTTTGATACATGATGCATCATGACTGATATCGATTCCAAGGAAGAAATGTAGCGAACCCATGTCCATCATCAAGAACATGTCATGCATAATCCTATTGAATGAAACAATCACTGAATTCAAGCAACCAGGGATCAACAAATCATCAACATACATAACTAGGAGTAGAAGTGAATCAACCATTCTGAGCATGTAAATTTTTGGGTTTGACTAACAACATACAAAGTTCTATGACATCAAGTAGGAGTCCATCTTGGCATGCCATTTCCTCAGGGCCTACTTAAGGCCATAAAGAGACTTCTTCAGTCAATAGACCAAAGATGAATCTTCCATAAATCCTTGGGGTTGATCCATATAGATCTCCTCAGAGAGATCACCATGAAGACATGTATTCTTCACATCCATATGATGGACTTCCATCCCTTGGTTTTTGTAATGGAAAGTGACAAACATATGAAATCCATATTCGCTACTAGAGTGAAGGTGTCATCATAGTCAATGATGTGAACCTTCTTAAATACTTTGGAAACTAGCCTGGATTTGTATCTACTAACCTGTCCATCCCCTGCGCTCTTAGTCCTATAGACCAATATGCACCTGAAAAGTTTCCTTAATGAAGGAAGGGGGAAAAGATCCCAAGTATGGTTCTCAAGGAGGGAGTTGTACTCCTCCTACATGTCGGATTCCCAAAATGGATTTCCATCAGCCTCGCCATAAGAATTTGGATCTGTAGACTCAACCAAGAAAATATGTCTAGGTGGCATCAATTTAGTGGTAGTGAGTGCAAGAGGAGGCTCCTCAAAATCAGATTGAGTCCTCCTAGTATCAACTCAATCCCCAACAAGATATCCTGCATCCTAAAGAGTAGTCTTGGCCCACTTGGACCTCAACTCTTGATCTGCATCTCCATATGCATGAAATGACTCTGCATCTAACTGTATTGACTCTGTATCTAGATCATCTAAATCATATGAATCAGAACTCTCATCTAAAGAAGAGTCAACATGTGCATTCTCATCAGCTTCAACAGGTGGAAGAACAAAAGTGTATGCATGCAGCTGCTGAGGTACATGCGAGACAGTTTCCTTGAATTGGACACTATGCTCAATGACGAACCAATTCAAGGAAACATCAATGATTTTGTATCCCTTCACACCATCCAGGCATCCAACAAAGATACACTATGTGCTCTCTGGATCAAGTGCCTCCCTATTCTCAGAGGGAATCATTTCCCATGCACGTGAACCAAAAACAAGGAAGTCAGTCACTTCTGGTTTGAGGCCACTCCAAGCCTCATAGGGGGTCTTATCCTTGATAGATATATGGGGAGATTTGTTTTGGATGTAGGTTGAAAAATTAAGTGCTTCATCCCATAACCTCTATGGAAGTTACTTTGCATGTAGCATGCAAGATGCCATCTCTTTTAAAGATCTATTTTTCTGGTCAACAACTCTGTTAAGATACGGAGTATAATGAACCATGTGTTGCAACTGAATCCTTGCCTCATGAAAAAGATTTTGTATCTCATGGTTGACATACTCTCCCCATTATTTGTTCGGAGGAATTTGATTTTATTTCTTGACTATGTCTCAACAAGGGATTTGAAAACTTTGAGGTGTTGAAAGACCTTTGATTTTTTCTTGAGAAAGAAAATCCATGTGAAACGTGAGAAATCATCAACAAAAATGAGCACGTACCTTGCTTTATTGATTGATGGATTTGGAAAAGGAACCATGAGGTCACTACGGATAAGATCTAAAGGAAAGGAACCCTTCTAAGTCTTTCCTTTGTCGAATTTCTCTTGAGGGTGTTTTCCAGGAGCACATCCCTCACAAATTACTTTGGAGAAGTGGATGTCAAGTAGACCATCAACCATTCCTTACTTCCTAAGTTGTTGCATATGTCTGAAATTTAAATTCCTTAACCTTTTGTGTCATATCCTACTGCTTTCATCATCATGGGTAAGAAGTAATGCAGAATTTGGTTCAATAAATTAGAAAATGTGTAGAGTCTAGATTGATGATTTACCTCACCGGTAGAAACCCTGAAATTGGTTTGCATGTCATAGATATCCAATGCATCAGTTGTGAATATGACTCTCTTTTCGCTGTCGCAGTTTTTCATCTGATACATGGAGATAATATTGACGAAAAGTTTGGGAACGTGTAGCACATTCTCGAAGCTTCCATTTGTGAGTTCAATTCTTCCTTTTCCGGTGACCTCAACTGGAGAGTTGTCCTCCATCAAAATAGGAGTACCTTTGCATACATCCAATGAAGAATAGACTTCTTTTGTGTCTTCCAGGTGGTGTGATGCACCCGAATCTACGATCCAAGCATCAAGAGAGGAGTTGATGTAAACCAAAGCATAGATAGAATTGCCTTTCTTGGGATTCTGATCTTCTAGCCTTCTTCTTCTTGGCACCCTCAGGGATGAAATCTCCAAGGTTGTTTTTATGAAGTATTTGGGCCATTTGATATATCCATTTCTGCATACATGCAGATTCTGGATGGAATCCTTTATGGAAGTAAGTGCATTTCTCCCCTTTTCTTCCCTTTCCACCTTTGGATCTGAAGGGCATCGTTGAATGGTTTTGAGTACCCTTCCTTCTTTGGATTTGCATGTGCTTTCCTTTTGTCTTTGTCTTTAGATTTATGATATTTATTACCACTACCATATTGCACAGTAAGTGCATGCACCTTTGGGCCTTTGATTTTTTCCATATTGATGAACTTGTTCTTCTCTTGTGTCAGAGACTCGATAAAGGCCTCAAGAGAGGGAATCGTCCAAGTGGCTCCAAAGGCAAGCCTAACTGAATGAAATGTAGATACAAACATTGTAAATTCTGAACCAAGTTTGGAGAGAATGGTAAGAACCATTTGCTTCTCCTCCTTAGATTTACTAACCCCGCAAGCCTTGAGTTGCAACAACAAATCCTTATATTTGGTAAAGAAATATTGGATATTGTCGAAGGTTTTTGGATCCAAAGTGATAAAATCCACCTCAATCATGCATCCCCTCATCTCATATTGTTTTCCAAAAATCCATTCCATGCTAGTCCAGGCTTCATTGGGGGTTTTACAAGAGGATATGTGAAAGAGGAGTTCATGAGAAATGAGACTGCAAATAGTTCCAAATGCTTCATCCATTTGATTTAAATACTTGGATTTTTCTATGGCTGATGTTGGTTCAGTTTTTGTCTTTATGGTTAACCTATATAATCCTATGCCTTGAATATGAATTATGATATTCTCATTCCATGCAAAGAAATTGTGCGGTGTAAGAATGATTTCTTTTGGAAATTCATTTTTTTCGTTGTCTTCAATCTTCGTTACCTGCAAAAATAATTTTGTGTGTCTTTTCACTAGAAGTCCTTTGGCTTTGATACCATGTAAATGTGTTGAACCTGCATAGAATATATCTATATAGAAAATGACATACACAATTTGTAGAGAAAATATGATAAAATAGAAACACAAGAGAAAGAATGGAAGAATTCTCATTAACCAAATGAATGAATGATAATTTACACATGATATACTCTGTATAACTCAACTAATGTGCCCTGGGAGAGAATATAATGCACCATAGTGGTGGTATAGAGTGATATGGACACACACCAATAGTTACGGGAGTAAACTTCCACCTAGTCTAGTCTCTCGGGCAGTTACAAGAGTGAATGTCCACCTAGTCTGAGTTAACTAGTCTCTCAGTCTTCAATTAACTGACTGAAACAGAGTGAAGTGAGGAAGAGATCAGGGAATCATGAGTAATGTGATAGTCTGGTGATAATACCAAGGACATTGTGCATTAGCTAGTGATGATCCCAATGTTGCATGGTGATGATCCCAATGTGGCATCTAGACTCCAATCAACTAATCAAACTGAAGTGTGAACTAAAGACAATATTCTCCTAGAGGAATATTCTCCCTAAACTATAGGAGACTGAATAATGACTAATAAACATAGGGAAAACCTTAGGAAAAATAAATCCTAGGTGTGTGTGAAGCATCTCCAACACTTTTAAATGCCAAACACCACAAACTTGTCTAACCTTTTATGTTATGTTCTTTTTCTTCTACCTTTTTTCTTCAATTATGAAGATTAGTTATTATTGTTATCGTAAATGTGATAATTTTGAATAGCAAGTATTTCAGACATGTAGTCATGATCATTTCAAGTCTCTAATCCCTGAGTTATTATGAATATGTATTTATTGATTTTAGGTTTATGTGGTGAGAGTGGTTAATATAATCGTTCACAAAGTCCACAGTCATCATTTTCAAGATGTATTATTGCCTTCATTTATGCACCATGGTTCCTTTTGAGTCAATGATAAGTTAATTTATCCATGGACACAATTAAGACTTATGAAATCATTAAAATTCACACTAAGATTTTATCTTGTTTCGACAAATATAGGTCTATGAATCAAAACTTGCCTTTCATTTTCCCTGTAATTTTGTTGATTATTCTGGCGCCACTAAATTTAGAAGAAAAAATTACCATAAACTTTGGTGGACAATAAATCTAGTTATATCATTTATTGTATGAATGGATATTTAAGGCTCTTTAAGTGGAAATTTTAAGTCAAACGTTGTTGGCAACAATAATATAATTTCTATTGTTTATAAGTTGCCTACACAGGGTCTCTAAATTTTCATTACTCATCATGAGCAACAACACTTATCACTTGTCACTTTTTACATACCTTCCTTTCGATTTTTGTTTTCATGACTATAAGCATGAAAACTCGTAGTTGGAATTCACACTTTGTTTCGATTTTTTATCAAAGGATAACTATTCATGTGGTCTATTGTCGAATTGTCATATTTTCTTATGAACTTGATTCTTTTCCTTGTTTATAATCCCTTGGTCTTAAACATGCCTTGGTTACATAAGTAAAAAACCTCCACTCATCAATATTCGATTAATATTAATGGGGTATGATTCATAAAAAAGATTATTCAATGTTTATTTGATACATTTACCTTGTAATCAAGTCATGAATGCGCGTTCAATGGTTTTCAAGTGTTTACATCCTTATACGTACTCGTATGCCAAGGTTTCATGTGAAGTACAACATGATATTACTGTTCTATATGGCCTCAGGCTTCACGATCTCATTCCCACGCGTGGTGATTAACGCCTCTGCCTACCATTTTGAACTGTCATTGCATTGTTTTGTGGAAACTCAGGGCTATGACTCTATGTTTTCTTATCAAACCCTGCCTCTGATTTTAGTGTTAATTCCCTTCTGTTCTCCATGGCTTCAGTGGTAAGGATTGAGCCCAATGGCATCCAAACCTTGTTATCTTATGACAACGCCAGAGACGACTTAGAAAGGAACGAATGGCATTTGTTTATTGAAAAGTTTAAGGGTTTGAATCTGAGAGTTGCTCAAGAGTTCACATTGACCTTCAACGGTTGCAGAGAAAAGATAGGTGACGTGCAGCTTGAGGTAAATGAATATTTTTTAAGCCAAGCTATGGGTTTACCAGCTATCAGCCAAAAGTGGTTCAAGAATGCAAAAGTCGAAGAGGTCCTCTGGTCATTGTTGTTCATCTCAAGGAAAATTACCAGTTGTGACCAAGGTATGCCTGTCTCATCTTTAAAACCTAGATGGCATGATCTGTTAGATATTATGAAACAGTTCATTATGTGTGAAGGAAGATTTGGGTTGGTTTTCCTGTATCACTTGCGATTACTTATGAGTTTCATTGACTTCCCGTTGAACATGCCCTACTTCCTCCTTAGAAGTCTGTACAAGATGGGAAAGTGGTTTAGGAGGCAAAAGTCTGATTCTAGTTTATTCCATCATGGTTTAATCAAAATTATCATTGTGCATCAGTTGCAATTAAACAACAATTGTTGGGATGATTTTGTGTTACGAAATGGTTTTGGTAATAGCAAGTTGGGACAGGTTGATAAGCCTGTTATCATAGAAAACCTTGTGAAACCTACCACCTCTCCTCCACCGCTCCTGCCCTGTGATCCTGTCTCTAATTTGTAACTCTCGACCTACCCTGATGCTACTCAATCGGAAACTCAACCGGATTTGCACCCTTAGAGTTGCACTAAGGTTGTTAAAAAACCCACAGGGAAGAAACTAAAGGGTAGCATCGATGTTAATTACAGGAATAAAAGGCCTGGCTGTTTGATTTCACGATGTACTCGAAACAAATCCAAACCCTGTGCAGAGACAAATAATACAATTGAGGTAAGTGAAGACTCGGATTCCGAAATTGAAAGGTTCTTGACCAAAGAGTATCCATATTCATATGAACTTTGCCCTGACAGACCCTACGATTATGTTAGCAACCTGCTTCCATGTCGAAAGGATAATCTTGATTTTCCTGGCATCCAACTATGTGAAAAACCTACCTTTTGCATGGAATATTCTCCAATCATTAATGATATTAGTGCCAATGCATAGTCTCTACATCCATAGTGTAATGAATGTCGATCATGGATCGACAAGTATTATAAGGATGTGCCGTTATTACAGTCCCAACTTAAATCTTTGAAAGACCAGGTCGATTCGTTGACAAACGTGAATAGTAGGCTCCAATATATAGCTCAAGCAAAGGATAAATGCCTAAAAACTACAGGGTTTGTCATTTTTAAGAATGTAGAGGCAGCGAAAACAATAGTAAATTCCATCATTTCTTGATATGTTTTAATCCCTTGATTTGAGGTATGATGTTTTTCAAGTTTAGCATGATTTTGTCTTTCTCAATTTAGGATACATGATTTGCTTGCATAGATTACTTTTTAGTTTGTTTTGTTTGATTGAATAAAATATGATTGTAGTTATAATTATAACTAGCTACAGAATCGTTAGATTCTGTAGCCAGTTAGAAAAAATTCGAATTGCTTGTTTTGATAATTGAAAATACATCTAAAATCTCCTTATTTTTATTTGTTAACAAGAACTCATGATTCTCAAAGAGATATGAAGCACCGTTGGGATCTCCCAGCCATACCATCTTTATGTTTTTAGTAAATAGATTAGGCTATTAGTTTTTTTATATCAAGTAAAATCTGGGAGGTTGCATCCCCCACATTTTTGGAACAGATTTGATGTTATCAACAGGAAACATTTTGTTCCTGGAACCTATATAAGCATGTTATGTTGTAAACATGAGATCATCTCTACCTAGGGCAAGACTATGGGTTTTTCTTTTACAGACTTGAATGAAATATAATACTGGTTACAACTTTAGCTTTTCCATATTATGGTTTTATTCAAGTTATGATTGCTTCAATTTGTAATTAGGTTATGATTGCTTTCGTTGTCGTTCTTTACTATAGATTGGTATGATAAAAATTTATATGTTATCCATGTCTTATGTTCCAGATTTAACATACAGTAATCATTCTATTCAAATTTGAGATTAAGAGATTTATCTTTATCATTTGTTGAACATTTATACACAAGTTCTCACAGCAAGATTTATCGTAATGTGGTTGCTTGTGAAATCATGAGATTGTTGTAATCATATCTCTTATATGCCCCATCATTTGAATTCCATTATTGCTGCTTAACATTTATGAGAAGCAATTGTAGGTTTTGTTACAGGTTTACCTCATCAGACAGGGAGATTGGATGTTGCACATTGAATGAATATTGGATGCGATAACAGGTCAGTTTGTTAGTTTAATTTCATTAGTTTAATGAATATAGAAACTTCCTATAGCTAGAACATGTTCTATTATCTATGATCTCTGTTTTCAATTAGACTGTTTAATATTCCATTTCTTGGTTATAAACATTATAAATCAAAAAGGTCGAAAAATAGATTTGCTGCTGTTTAAAAAATCAATTTATATTTGATTTTCGCGGATTTAGATTAAAATTCGAATTTTTTAAATGTTATATATACATTAGAAATATAATCATTTGTATATATTGTACATATAATAAGTAGACTTATGTTATAAATATTAGTTAGTAAACTGTATATATATATATATTAGATCTATATATAGTTTTCAGTGATTACTATTTGTCAAAGTTATTACATTTCTTTGGTTTTGTTTTTTTGTTTTCTTTAGGACTTAGATCAGCTAATGGAGCTGCTAAAACCATCAGAGTGGATTAATCCAAACGGCTTGGGTTAAGTAGACAACCCCAAACCGGATTCACTCCTCCAGTTGACGAGCGGTCAATTTTTCCCGTCAACAAATGGCACTAGAAGGAGGGCCTGAAAACTATTAATGGCATGAGGAGATCGTAAGACTCCTCCACCACCTACCTGCTCACCTATAGTGACTAAAAGTTGTTCAGAAGACAACATTGTCCCTCAAAGAACAACCACATCAAACGACGATCTACGGATCACATTCAAACCAGTAACTCCAAATCCTACAGGTGGTGACATAGAAGAGATTGTTCATCAATCTATAATAAGAATGCACAGTGCCTTAACCCGGATAAGACAACCAAACCGACCTTTGAATCAACCATTAGACTTATCTAATATCATAGAACAACTTGGAGGTACTGACCTTACCTTAAACCCTACAGATCCAATCCTCACTCTTGCAGCAGGAGGTTCTGGTATACCACCATCACCACCTCCTTCATCTCCTTCTTCTTCTGGAGAGGAATCCTATGACGAAGGCAGTTACTCATCCCAGCCTTCGAAACCACCCACACCTATGGCCAACCCAAAAAATCTTGCCAGACCCTGGCTCAACCAAGATGCAGTGGCCATACCTAGGCCTTAGCATCCTCTACCCAAACACCCGGAGAAATGGCTCCCTAAATTTGACCCGGAATCCAAACAGTTAGTTGAAGATCACATCAAAAAGTTTATGTTAGCCTTTAGACTCCGTAGTTTTGAGCATGAAGATGTAGTCTGTAGATTGTTTCCCTACACCTTTCAAGGCAATGCCTCTACCTGGTACTTTTCCCAACAACCCCACACCATCGTGTCATGCGAGAAATTTGAATCCTACTTCCTTGAGAAGTTCGGAGACGACACGTATCCCGAATTTCTAGTCATGGAGCATTCTAGTTTAAGAATGAACCCCAAAGAAAAGATCAAAGACAGTAATCAAAGGTTCTTGACACTAAAGTACCGGATCCCTATGGATTCGATGCTTGCTGAGAATATTATTATCGCATATTATATGAAAGCCTTACATCAAAACATAGCCATTTGGTTTAAGAGATCCAAGAAATCCACGTTGTTAGAAGCCTTCGAAGAAGCCAGTCAGATCGAGAAATACATTCTCAGTTTAAAAGACACTACTAGCAATGAGATAGAGACTAGTTCATCTTCCAAAAAGAAAATCGAAATCCTCCCTAGACCTTCCCGAAACAAAGCTCAACCTGAGAGTTTGTATTTAGAAAACTTACAGAAAGTTGTTCAAAAATTGTCCAACCAAGTTATAGATTTGAAAAGGTTGGCTAAAGAAGCCTCTTCGAGCAAAGGGCCTTACAAACTCCCTTTTAGGAAAACTTTCCCCACCAACCGACCTAATTCAAATATTGAAGGCCTAAATCTAGAAAGCCTGGAATTTGTTATTCAGACAATCCTTGAAGCACACGATAATTTGATTCCTCCCGAGATTCCAAAAAAAGTAGCAAAACAAGAGACAGTAGAAGAAGATGAATCTTCTTCGAACATTTTTGGACATTTTTTGGATAGCATTTTTCAAGCTAATTTCGAAACAGTGCATCCTTACAATACTAGGAGCAAGACAACAAATAAGCTTTCTTCTGAAATCACTATGACTTTGCCTCCAAAATAGTCTAAATCGATTGAGACTAAATAGAATTCAGCAAACCCAAGTTTAGATTATGATTTGTTTGAACATCTAAAGAATCTTAGGGCTAAAATTTATGTTTATGAATTATTAAAATTCCCTTTTCTTCTGTAAAAATTGCTACAAAATATTGCGGAGAACAAGAAAAATAGCAATCCGAATAGCAACAAAGGTGTTCAAAACAACCCCAAAACTCCTCAGAAGGCCTCCGCCAAAATTACATCCGAGCCTCACGATAAAAGAGACCTTCCTGTAAATAATGTAACAAATGTAGATAAACCAGTTTCAGAGGTTGCGAGTTAAAAGTAGCAAACTTCCACTATTAGTACTCGCAGAAATGTCCCTCCATTTTTGTTAACCTTTGAAATTTTCAATAGGAACGTACATAACTGTATGGTAGATTCAAGTGTGTCATCTAATGTAATTCCTTGGTCTGTTTGTCAAAAGATTAATGACGAAGTTCAACCATCCAGCTTGAAAATTATCTAGCTTGATTGAACTAGTGTTAAAGTAATAGGCGAATTAAGAAATGTGCTTATAAGATTGTCGTATGAACCTAAAGTTCATCAAGTGATTGATATTATTGTTATAGATATCCCAGAAGTTTATGGTATGTTTTTAAGAAGAGACTGGTCAGAACAACTGCATGGCTATTTTGCGACGGATTGGTCTCACCTGTGGCTACCTGAGAATGGAAAGCCCAACAGAATCAAGGTAAATAGTGAACATTATTTGAAGTTCATGGTTACTGATTTAAATGATCCCAATGAACCATTCACTCCTTATGTCGATTCACCCGAAATACAGGGGATGGATACTTTTTTCGGTAATTGCATGGCCGAAACTTCCACTATCACTAACCCAGAACAACAGTCTGAAATTTTGACATATACACAACCAACAACTTCTTCTCATTGGACACATGCAATAGACAAAAATAAAATATGGTCTCTTTACTTTGATGGGACAAAATCCAAGGAAGGAGCCGGAGAAGGTTGCCTGATCATCGATCCAGCAGGTAAGAGGACTCTGATTGCTTGCAGGTTAGAATTCAAATGCACAAACAATACGACCGAATATGGGGCACTCCTGCAAGGCCTTAGAAAAGCATTAGATCAGAAAATTCAAAATTTGACTGTCTTTGGTGATTCAGAAATCATCGTTAGATAGGTAAAACAAATTATCCATTGTTTATCTCCGCACCTTAAAAGCTACCAAACTGAGGTATGGAATTTGATGAATAAGTTTGCCGCATTTAACATAAATTCTATTCCTAGATTGAATAATTCAGAAGTTGATTTGTTAGCTAACGTAACTTCAAATATTTTTCCTTCAGAAGGCTTATCTATGAATGCATTCTCCGTCGAACTATTGTTCAGACCGTCCGTCCCAGACAACATCACGAATTGGAGAGTCTTCAATGACGATCAACAAATTATAAGTTTTCTGCATATGGAAGAAAATTTCCAGGGCGTGGTGATCGATGAAGGTACCCATGAAAAAAATCTTCATGACTTTATGGTAATAAGAGATCCAAGATCACCAGAATCTTCATTAAACATGGTAAACTCTATCCCAAAATCTGTAGTTAGATTAGAAATTTTTTATGATCTTCACGACAAGTTCAGAAAATCAGTGAACTGTAAAATGAATAGTTCCTCTTTGATGCATGAAAAAGTAAATTTGGGAACTAAAGACAACCCACAATACATTAATTTAGGGGTGGGGTGTTCTGAGCAAGAAAAAGTGGCGTTTATTAAGTTGTTTAAGGAATTCAAAGATGTTTTTTCCTGGACGTACGACGACCTGAAAACCTTTGATCCTAACATCATACAACACGTTATCCCTATGAAACACCAAACCCAACCTTTTCAACAAAAGTTAAGGAAAATGCACCCAAAACTCGAACCAACAGTCAAGAAGGAATTAAATAAACTCCTGAACGCTAAGATAATTTTCCCAGTTAGGCACACACAATGGGTCTCTAATCTTGTCCCTGTCAGAAAGAAGGGTGGTGAAATCCGACTATGTGTCGATTTCCGAAATCTTAACCGAGCGTCTGATAAAGACAACTACCATGTCCCTCCCATGGAATATATCCTTCAACAAGTATCTGGTTCTGAAAGATTATCTTTGTTGGATCATTTTTCAGGGTATAACCAAGTCTTGATGTCCCCTTCAGACCGACTCAAAACCACCTTTTGCACTCCATGGGGCACCTACGCTTATAGAAAGATGCCCTTCAGACTCATAAACACCAGTGCCACTTTCCAAAGAGCGATGGACATCACTTTTCGAGGCTTAATGAATCAATCTATCGTAGTTTACCTGGATGATGTCACTGTCTTCTCGAAAAATAAAGGAGATCATCTAGCTCATTTAAGATCTGTTCTACAGCGATGTCGTAAGTATGACATTTCTTTGAATCCTAAAAAATCTATCTTCGCAGTAGAACAAGGTAAACTCCTCGAATTCATTGTATCGAGCGAAGGGATGATTATTGACCCTGAAAGAACTCAAGTCATTTTGAAACTGCCCCCTCCCGCGTCAAAAAAGTCCATGCAATCTTTTTTAGGTCAGATAAACTTTGTTAGGAGATTCGTCCCCAACTTTTCAGAAATGGTGAGACCATTACAAAACTTGATAAAAAAGTATGTACAATACCATTAGGGACCTTTAGAAAGCCAGGCTATTGATTCAATAAAAAAGGCCATAATAGATGCTCCTTCTCTAATGAGCCCCGACTTTTCCCAAGACTTCACCCTCTACAAGTTTTCCTCTGACCGTTCATATGGTGTCGTCCTAACTCAAAAGAACGTTGAAAACAACGAAGTCCCAATCACCTGTATGAGCTCAGCCTTCAAGGGGGTGGAACTTAATTACCCATCAGTAGATAAGCAAGCCTATGATGTTTTCAAAGAAGTAAAACACTTCCGATGTTATCTATTGAAATCTAGGAAGAAAATCATTGTCCCTTACCCGACGGTCAGAAATCTGTTAGTACAGAAAGAACTAGGCGAAAAAAGGGAAAATTGGGTCACATCCTTGCAAGAGTATGACATAGAAATCACCCTAGAAAAAATAGTAAGAGGCCAAGGTTTATGCAAGTTGGTCATTGATTCAGCTAGAGGACAGCAAGAGGAAAATGATATGTTAAACCCAAGACAACACTAACAAAATCAAATCTGTTGTGCACAAAACCCTGTTAGTCCCTGGTACAAAGACATTAAATTTTGTCTTATGCCCGGATTAGCTCCCCATCACCTTGATCCCACAAAAAGAAGAGAAATAATATTAAAATCTGCTTCTTTTTAGATGATTAATGGTATTTTGTTTCGTCAAAATTTTGATGGAGTACTAATGCGTTGTCTTGAGAAAGATGAAGCAAAAAAAGTCTTATTGGAATTGCATGTAGGAGAAGCTGGTGGGCATTTTGGTGGAGACACCACTGCAAATAAAGTATTAAGAGCAGGTTATTACTGGCCTACCCTTTTTAAAGATGCTCATGCTTTATGTCGCAAGTGTGTGATTAGCCAAAAAACATCCAGACGGATATAGAAACCATCTTTCCCTTTGCAATCAATTTCGGTAGACTCCCCTTTTCAGCAGTGGGGTCTAGATATTATAGGCCCAATCAACCCTTCATCCTCACAACAACATAAATATATCATAACAACCACAGATTACTTCACTAGGTGGTCTGAGGCTACCCCATTAAAAGTTGTAAATACTAGCCAGGTAATATCCTTCTTGAATTCAAATATTATTACTCGTTTCGATATCCCTGAATGCTTGGTATTTGATAATGCCTCTTATTTTTCGTCTCTAGAAATGAGTGATTTCACTCTAGAAAAAGGAATTAAATTAAATTATTCTTCCAGCTATTACCCCCAAGGCAATGGTTTGACAGAATCGACTAATAAAAATCTGATCAAAATTATCAAGAGAACGATCTCTGAAAACCATAAAAATTGGCATAACGCACTGTTAAACACAATCTGGGCTAATAGAGTAACTCCTAAAACTGCTATGGGTAACTCACCTTTCTTTCTCGTTTACGGTAGAGAGGTGATCCTTCCACCACATGTCCTTCTTCCATCTCTATAGTTAGCATAGAAAGTATAGGAAGACGACTGTCCCCCTTTGGAGAGTCGAATTAACACTTTGTTAAAATTAGAAGAAGTGAGGACTCAAGAAAAACGAAAATTGGATCAACATCAACTCATTATTAAAAACTAGTTTGATTCCAATTCTGCCTCTAACAGAAATTTTGAGGTAGGTGACGTTGTCCTAAAATGGGACAAACCTCATGAGGGAAAAGGAGAGCATAAAAAGTTTCAGAACTTGTGGTTGGGACCATTCTTAATTGCTGAGAAATTAGGTCCCAGTTCCTTCCGATTACAGAATTTAGAGGGATAGCCAGACACCTTTCCGGTGAATGACCAAGCCCTAAAAAAGTACTTCGCCTGATGACACTCCCATGTACACTGTGTAATTTTTTTTTTTTTTTTTGCTGTTGGTTTTTCTTTGCTGGTTTGTTTTGATTTTCCCTTTTATGCTTATCAGTCTTTCTTTGTGAAACACACATGCCTACATCATGGGCTAGCTCAAACAAAGAGAACAGAAAATTTCCCCTCTAAAATGACTACTGAAAGTTGTTTAAACATCAATTGTGATTTTTTTTTTTGCGTTTGCAACCATGTTAAAGATAACTTGTTGTTTGAAAAGTGTTTCTTGATTTCAATCTACAACTAAAGGTACTCACGATCATCCATAAAAATTCTTTTTACGCTGTCCCTGTTCCTTAAGAGAACAAATCAGAGATGTCTCCCTGCTCTTGAAAGTCGGTTTATTGACAAAATATTTCTAGATCTTAATGAAGGACAGCTAAGAAGTTTCTTCAAGGCCCGTAATTTACTAAGATATGTTCAAAAACCAGGATTTTCAACGTCACCCCGCTCTATCAAAAATCTTTAAAAAACTAAATAAATTTTCAAGAGAGCAGTGGGAAGTTATTGTAAACCTACCGGGATACTAAACAGATCTACTGGCAGTGGGTAAATGCATGCATGATGCCAAGATAACTTCGTCGGGGTACTGAACAGGCCCGCTGGCAGCGAAGCAATGTCAGGTATATCGAAATTCTAAGATATGGATTCATTTTGACCTCAAATGCCCTTCGTCCTGATCTGGAACTTCTTGGTAGGATACAGATATCAGAGTGGGTTAATTGACATCCTTGTTGAGGCTATGGATGCCTGCTGGCAGTAGCGGCCCTGTCAACAGTATTGAAGATTTTAACTTTAATATCGTGACTCTCTTCTGTTAAGATTGTTGTCAATTTTTGTCTCTTTAAAATAACAGTAATATGAAACTGGAAACTGGAATGCATTATAATTGATAATGATGTTCAGACAGCTTTTTGGTTGTTTTCAATTTGAAGTTTTTTTGATTATCCTAATCTGAACTTGTTCATTTGGCAGAGATAACTACTTCTCCCAGCGTTTTGCCATTGTTGGTAGCAATAATATAATTTCTATTGTTTGTAAGCTGCCTACATAGGGTGTCTAAATTTTTATTACTTGTCATGAGAAACGACACTTATCACTTGTCACTTTTTACATACCTTCCTTTCGATTTTTGTTTTCATGACTGTAAGCATGAAAATGCACAACTGAAATTCACACTTTGTTTTGTTTTTTTATCAAAGGATAACTGTTCATGTGGTCTATTGTCGAATTGTCGTATTTTTTTATGAACACAATTTTTTTCCTTATTTATAATCCCTTGGTCTTAAACATGCCTTGGTTACATAAGTAAAAAACCTACACTCATCAATATTCAATTGTTATTAATGGGGTCCAATTCATAAAAAAAATTATTCAATGTTTATTTGATACATTTACCTTGTAATCAAGTCATGAATGTGTGTTCTATGGTTTTCAAGTGCTTACATCCTTATACATACTCGTATGCCAAGGTGTCATGTGAAGTACAGTGTGATATTACTGCTCTGTATGGCCTCAGGATTCACGATCTCATTCCCATACATGGTGATTAACACCTCTGCCTACCATTTTGAACTGTCATTGCATTATTTTGTGGAAACTCGGGGCTATGACTCTATGTTTTCTTATCAAACCCTACCTCCAATTTCAGTTTTGATTCCCTTCTGTTCAGCATGGCTACAGTGGTAAGGATTGAGCCCAATGGCATCCAAACCTTGTTATCTTATGACAACGCCAAAGACGACTTAGAAAGGAACGGCTGGCGTTTGTTTATTGAAAAGTTTAAGGGTTTCAATCTGAGAGTAGCTCAAGAGTTTGCATTGACCCTCAACAGTTGCAGAGCAAAGATAGGTGACGTGCATCTTGAGGTAAATGAAGATTTTTTAAGACAAGCTATGGGTTTACCAGTTGTCGGCCAAAAGTGGTTCAAGAACGCAAAAGTCGAAGATGTCCCCTGGTCACTGTTGTTAATCTCAAGGAAAATTACTAGTTGCGACCGAGGTATGCATCTCTCATCTTTAAAACCTAGATGTCATGATCTGTTAGCTGTTGTGAAACAGTTCATTACGTGTGAAGAAAGATTTAGGTTGGTTTTCCTGTATCACCTGCGATTTCTTATGAGTTTCATTAACTTCTCATTGAACATGCCCTACTTCCTCCTTAGAAGTCTGTATAAGATGGGAAAGTGGTTTAGGAGGCAGAAGTCTGATTCTAGTTTACTCCATCATGGTTTAATCAAAATTATCATTGTGCATCAGTTGCAATTAAACAACGATTGTTGGGATTCTTTTGTGTTACGAAATGGTTTTGGTAATAGCAAGTTGGGACAGGTTGATAAGCTTGTTATCACAGAAAGCCTTGTGAAACCTACCACCTCTCCTTCATGGCTCATGCCCTATGATCCTGTCTCTAATTTGGAACCCTCGACCTACCCTAATGCTACTCAAGCGAACACTCAACCGGATTCACACCCTTAGAGTTGCACTAAGGTTGTTAAAAAACCCACAGGGAAGAAACTAAAGGGCAGCGTTGATGTTAATTACAAGAATAAAAGGCCTGGCCATTTGATTTTACGATGTACTTGAAACAAATCCAAACCCTATGCAGACACAAACAATACGATTAAGGTAAGTGAAGATTCGGATTCGAAAATTGAAAGGTTCTTGGCCGAAGAGTATCCATATTCATATGGACTTTTCCCTGACAGACCCTATGATTATGTTAGCAACCTGCCTCCATGTCTAAAGCATATTCCTGATTTTCCTAGAATCCAACTCCGTGACAAACATACCTTTCGCGTGGACGATTCTCCAATCATTAATGATATCAGTGCCAATGCACGGTCTCTACAGCCATAGTGTAATGAATGTCGATCATGGATCGACATGTATTATAAGGATGTGCCTTTATTACAGTCCCAGCTTAAATCTTTGAAAGAATAGGTGGATTCATTGACAAATGAGAACAGTAGGCTCCAATCTATAGTTCAAGCAAAGGACATACGCCTAAAAAATACATGGTCTGTCATTTTTAAGAATGTAGAGGTAGCGACAGAAATAGTAAATTCCAAGATTGCTTGATATGTTTTAGTCCATTGATTTGAGGTATGATATTTTTCAAGTTTAGCATGATTTTGTCTTTCTCAATTTAGGATACACGATTTGTTTGCATAGATCATTTTTTGTTTGTTTTGTTTGATTGAATAAAATATGATTGTAGTTATAATGTTAAGCCCTAATGTTGGCCCATTACCCCTTAATTGGGGCATATTAGATTAGTAATACTATTTTATTTATGTCGGCTTTAGGCCATTAGTTGTAATTTAGATTAGTAATGTTATTTTAATTATGT